>OZ059904.1:24519110-24614110 GCA_964057215.1 Oscheius myriophilus | reverse complement strand
GGAATTTTAAAAATTTTAATTCCCGCCTGAGCACATTTTTGGTGTCACGGATGAATTCTCCAGATTCTGGGCATGGTGCCAAGGATGCCGGCAACTGCCGGTCGGGACACGTCGTGGGCAAAGGATCCCACGGCGTCCTCGTCCTCCGTCGGAAACCAGGATCCCACGGCGTATTGGGAAACCACAGCAATTGTTCGGGGCCCCAGAAAACCACATTGAATCTCCCCATAGAAGGCCACAATTGGCAGTAGGAAACCACATATGCCAAATAGACTCATTACACCTCACGTCATGGAATCCCCACCGGCCATCCGATTTACCTGAAATCTTCGAATGAACACCATGAACAATGCTCAAAAATTGCACCGGCTTTTGCCAATGCGGCTATTTCATGGGCAAAATGAATATCGTGTGATTTGAATTTAATAAAAATGAAAACGTGTGTATAACTGATGAATATTAGCTGTAAATTATATATTTTGCTAAAAACAGGGTGATTTTCTTACGGAATTTCGCCAGAAAGTGCAATCGTGTTCTAACTGTCATCCAACAAAAATGCCCGGATTTGTGTCTGGAGTTATCCAACCGCGACACCAACTATGGACCATATTTTGCCTTATAAAACATTTATTACAACGGGAGTGCGTCAACGGTGATAATGACGTCATTATTTGCCCTATTGACACCCGAATGGCAGGAATTACTGTAGACCACCCAAGCAGTATGGAATTATTACAAACGAGGGTGGCAGTGGTTAGAATGATATCGTTATACTACTTCCCCACTAAATAAATCGGTTTTCGGTTACCCATTCATACCGTAATACTTTATTCATCCACAACCAGGCTGTAACAGGTAATGAGATCTATTCTTTCAACGGGTCGAGGGGTGTCCCTTCTTCGCCGCCTTGGCCTGGGCCGTCTCCATCAATTTTCTCTGCTCTTCAGCTGAAACCCCAAATTAATTCACAAAAAATGGCTATTCTCTCACCGATAGCATCGTAGAAACAATTCTCCGGGTAGCAGAAGGGGTCGAACACCGAAGGGTCGAAGTTAGAGCCTGAATTTTATCAAGAATTAAGCAAAAAAAGGAGGAAAACTACCTTTCTCTTTCAAATCGTACTGTTCTATGAAACTCTCGTAGCAAGAGGGGTTGAGGAAGCCGCTCATCGACTGCAGCTGGGCGTTGAAGTTGTTTCCCAGCGCTTTCTTCTCGAAGAACATTTCGAACTTTCTCTGAAAAGAGTATATTATAGAAACTGTTCGGACCAGCCCGGGTTAACAGAATACATGGTCCGCGGGAAAATATCGAAAAAAATGCCCCCCCCCCCCAATCGCCAATCCCTTTACGAAAACCTATAAATTTGGGCTATGCATCCAAAACTATATCGAATAATAAGCATATGACGTGCCACTGTTTCCGTGTTGCACTGTTGGTTTTTGTCTGGCAATACGTTGTAAATACCGCAAGGAATACAGAAATGTTTTTTAGCAGCACCATTCAACCAACTGTTAATGCAACCCCTACCCACCCACAGACTGCAGTTTGGTCCCAAAAACGCTGAAATTACTTTGAATATGAAACTAGGTACCTTGGATCTAAAAACAAAATAGACCTAGCAATAAGGGGTGGGCAGAATTGAAAGCGTGATTGGTTTCTGGGTTGATAAAAAACCATGGCAACGGGCCGGGCAGCTCCCCAATTTTTTACGGCCCGGCCCCAAATTTGGCCATGTTGGTAACATTGGGTGGGGGGTTTCAGTTGCTGCGATTTTTACAATCGGCGGCTTAACTGGATACGGTAAGGGGACTCAAAAAGTGGGGTCCAAATACCGAAAAAAGAATTTAAAAAAGCCCCTAACGCTAAGCATCCCCCGCCGCCCAAAAAAGGTCATGTAAGTATCATGCGGTCAGTTACCATCGTAAAACATGGACCTCCATATTCCTTCGCATGGGTCGCGCCGATTTGATTTTTTCATTTGGCGGACTTGCACCACACACAGCATGAAGTATGTGGGGTTGCGCTAAGCGAACCCAACCAGTAGCTTTTAGTGAGGGTCCATTCGGACAACTGCTTACCGGTAGTTAAGATGTGCCAATATGTCAGTGTCAGTAGAGCACCCCCCCCCCCCCCAAATACAAATATTTGTGGGTGTAAAAAATTAAATTTGGAGTGGGGGGAACACTTCTGTGACTGCCTGTTTCGAGGTTGGCCCGGACTAGGTCTAAAACAGCCCGGTCAAAAACCCACCCCAGTTCCAGTTGAACGATGAACCCCTATTCATCAACGCCAAAAATAACTACCTGAAGATTGGGATCGCATTCTCCCGGAGGCGATGGCGGCAGCACCAGGTCGTCTTCCATCTGAAAAGCCAAGATTCATAATTTTTTTTAAAAAAATAGGGGGCTACCTTAGAATCACCAGGCAGCACTTGGGGACTGTCCGTGTCCCTCGCGGGCGTCATTGAACCGGGAGTCGAACTTTCCGCTTGCTGCTGAAACATAAAGAAGATTATTCAAATTATCACTAGCTGGCGCGGGAAACTGGTAAAAACAGGCCGACCCGAAAACAAGGGATACACTATTAACTTAGAGCTACACTAATCCCGTTACCGAATACCTACAGTAACTAATTTCAAAAACCAACTTTAAACGCAAAACTTGTGAATGGGGCGCGTTTATAACCGATCCAACTATTCAAATTAAGAGTTACCGTATGCTAGCTATCCGGCCTTTAAAACTTAGTCCTTAAAATCGCACAAAATACGGAACTACTGAAAAACAAAATGAATAGCTGTCGTACACCAAGACCTTTAAAACACCAGCACAATTGCGACGGGGCCTTGGAACTAACAGTCCTTTAATCAAGCAACTGTGGGCCTTGTCAATAGGGCGCGTTTAGGTCCAACCGCTTGTTTTGAAGGTTCCCCTCCCCCGCAGATTACGGTGTTTTTCCCGCCAAACCGACCTCTTTCAACGCATGGATGTCTTCGTTCGCCTGCTCTATCAGCTGCTCCTCTTCGCCTTCACTTTCACTGTCCTGAAAGATCAAAATTCAACAAAAATAGCGATTTTCAAGAAATACCTGAGATATTCTGGCAGGAGGCCGAGGCTCTTCGGCTCCAGAGGGAGGAGACTGCCTGTCATCGCGGTGGCCTTCGAGCTCGGCTGAAGAAATGTTTTACAATTTATATTTTACAAAAAAATGGCTATTAAAAATGCCAAAAAGGGATATTTTCCCACCTTTGTCGAATTCGGCTTCATCTTTACCGTAGGAAACCAGGGAGCAGACGGAAGAGACCTTTAAAAAGAATACGGTAATGTAAAAGTGAAGTTAAAGGGGCAGAGCCTAAATGAGTACAGCCAAACAGCTGGCTCCAAAATTTGCATAAAATCGAGTGTTTTATAAGGATTTTGAACGATTTTTAGCATCAAGTGAAGCGAAATCGACAATAGAATACATTTGGCGGCTAAAATAGGCTCCGCCCCTTTAGCTCCGCCCATCTGGACACCTAGCCCTTTAAAGCCTATAAATAGTACTGTAAGGAATAAAATAGTCCTTTAAGGTTTAAAACCAACCTTAAGCATTCCTTTAGGCGTCCTCACGGCGGGAGAGGGCGAGTGGGCGTCGGTTGGTCTCCTCGGGGGCGGCGGAGGCTCCACGAAATCCATAGTTTCGCTCTTTCCCGATTGAGAGCTCCGTTCAGAGCGAGGACTCTCCTCCTTCTGAACATCGGCTTCTTCTGAAACCTATTTATTAAGCTTTAACACGAAAAATTCATTCGAAAAAGAGCAAAACTCACCGAAAAACATGTCCGAGTCCCGTCTCGGCCGGGGAGACGCCACGGCGTCGGCATCTGTCATGGTTACTAAAATAAAACAATAAATTATGAACTAAAATATATTACCGTCGGTGGAGCGACGGCGAGGAGAATCCTCGTCGCTGTCTTCGCCATAAGCAACCAGGTTATTCATAGCCTGAAATGATTTAATTACGATTTAATTTCAATCAGTATAATAAAATCGAACAATGCAATTATCAGAATATACAAATTACAGAAATCGATAATAAATTTCCGGATTAAACGGCCAAATTTGGTGCTTTTAAAAGCAGGGCCCTGCAAACGGAATATAAAATTCGAAACGCGAACGCCGCAGACTTAAAAAGCAAAAGCCACTGCTTTCGTTGTGGGACCGAACATTTGTTTTGAGCTTCTTTCTGCCATGGCGCCAAGTTTGTTTATATCTTGTTACTGTGAATAAAATCAACTTTTCAAAATATAAAATTTTTTACTCTGCAGTTTTTATGTATAAACATTGAGAAAAATAAAGTTTTCAAGGCAAATTCGCTAACCAAAGTCAAAAATTTGAGTGCAGTCCTGAACGGAATCAAAACCACGCCCCTTAAATGACTGTGCGGCAGCCAAATTTAAATTCAACATTTGTCAACTCACATTTTCGAGCCGATTTGCCGATTTTGTTTATTTAAATTTTATATTTTTTGTAAATATTATTTATACACATAGTTTAACTCTATTTTTGTATAAAAATCACGATTTATCGGCCCTATTTGCTTATAAACGAGGTATGTATCTCTTTAACCACCCACCTTAAAATTTTTGATTCTTACGGTTCCCAGCTTTTTTGAGCTGTTAATTTGTTTTAAAATTGTGTCAATCGATCGTTATTAGTGTGTTGCTATTTTTATTTTAACTTTTCCCCAATTTGGCTGTGATTCCTGATGACACATCCGTTTTTTTCTCCCGTTTGTCATGTAAACACTCGATTCTTATTGCGCTTTCATTCCAGACGCGATGGGAAATGACGAAGCCACGTGTTACGTTGGCGGCCTGTCATCCAGGATGACAGAAGCTCTGCTGAAAGAAATGTTCACCCAGGTTGGTTCGATTTTCCGATTATTTTGTCGTTTTCGACTTGTAAAAACTGTCTACACGGCTGTTCGTACGCATATTGTTTTAAAGGTCTTATTCCCCTGTTTTGCAGGTGGGACCGGTTGCGCACCTGACGTTGAAGAAGACGGACACCCACTCGTTCGCGTTAATCGAGTTCAAAGACGAGGATTCCGTTCCCTTCGCCATCGAAGTCATGGACGGCGTCAAATTGTTCAACATGGCGCTTACCGTAAAACCCAGGAATAATACTAAACAGGTGGGTACAGTAATATCACTCAGATTTTCGGCATATGTGTACTGTTTGTTTTGTTATTGTATCGGATTTTTACTATATTGGAATCATACCCCCTATTCGGAATTATACCGGGAGGGTCCGGCGATAAGCATATCACCAGGGCAGGGCCGGGCCAGTCTCCAAAAACTCGGCCCGGCCCGTGGGCCCACTTTCAAAATCGATTGACAAGGTGAAATTTTTCGTCATTAAGCTATGAAATTGCCTGCAAGTTGAATTTCGGGCATTTATATTTTTAAAAGATTATAAAAAAAACGTTTAAACATAAAATCGCACCACACAAAAAAGTTTAACTACACTACATTTGCTCTATCATAGCATAGTGGGGCCGGGCCGGGCTTGGTCTACCAAATTTCTCGGAGAAACACGGATATATACCCCCGAGGTCATGGCTGCATAAGGAGTCATTGAAAGTTCGATGCGTAAGTCCCCCAACTCGGGGTTCTCATGGACCGGAAAATTTTGGTCGGCCCGGCCCTGGACGGCCCGTTTACTCTGGACCACCCAGCCACATTGCCACCCACACGAAAAATGCCACCATACCGTAATTTGAAAACCCGGTTTTCCATATCGGGCTACGGTAATTAGTTACAGCCACTTTCCATTTTCTATACACATTCCTTTTTTTAATTTAAAGCCTTACCTAGTGTAGTTGCCGTCCGTTATACCGGACAGCCGGGTGTCGTAATGAGCCAAAATGGCGTTATTATAGCCATTGGCACACCATCCCTTTGTAAGAATAGTTTGCCAAGGCACTGTAGATCCCAGAAAATCATTAGGCTTACGAGCAACCCCATCTCATAACAAGAATTAAAGGAAAATCAAAACAACAGCCGTACCACCCATTTTGATGGAGCTTGGGAAAGTGTGTTGTTTGGGTGTTTAGTTACTCGGATACTGTACTAGAAGCGTTCTTGGTGTTACTGTAGTAATAACTATATATTAATTCCAGGAGGAGGCGTGGAAAAAGGCGCAGCAAACGAGGAGGAACGGTGGAGGGCCGGAAGTCTACCTACCTCAGCTGGAACGTGGAGACCGAGGACGCGAACCGCCCAGGAACGAGTTACGCCCCGCCTTCCTCAATCCTCCCATTATCCCTGGTCAGTTTCCTCCCAGTTTTATAAAAAAAATATCCTCTTTTTCAAGGTATGCCTCTCATCAACATGCCCGGAATGTTGCCTCCGCCACCGCCTCCTCCCTCCTTTGGGGCGATTCCTCTGAGGGGCTATGCCACACCCTCTCCTTCCAGTAGGATGCAGCCGGAGTGAGTCTCTCTGTCTTCTCTCTCTCTCTCTCTCTCTCTCTCTCTCTCTCTCTCTCTTTCTATTCCTCTCTAATCGTCCAATTTTCAGTTTCAAAATCGGTCGTCTGGGCGGCAATCGCGACAACTGGCACACTCCTCCCGATCCCAACATGTTGAATCCCCAGTAAGCTTTTCATTTGTTTTTTTTTTGTCAGCTGACTGGCATGTTTGTTCGGTGAATTGTTAAGGAAGCCAAGGCATTTTTTCCTAACATGTCAATTTTTAATGTTGTGCCTGGAGTAAAGAGTGCAATATAGGATACTCAGGCCGTGTACGCAGCCAAATCGGTCTCAAACGTACCCATCCTTAACTGAGTGGCTTAAAATAGGGTAACTCCATTTAACTCTGAGACCGTTCAGGTTTGTAGTTTCTAGCCCCGTTAACCTGAGGAAAGCCGGATATACCCTCCCGCGGTATGCTTTTTTTTGTGTGGGTGGCCTACTGGCCACCCGGCTGACAACAAATGACGTCAGTTCTTGAGAATGATGTCATACGTGCACTGGGTGGTCTAGAGAAATAAACGACCACACAGGTGGCACCATTCAACATTGACTTAAAGCACGGTCATTAATCGGGATCATCCTTAATTTTAGGTCCACAGCCCTAAAATTGGGGCCAAAGTTGGGTAAACCATATCCATAAGTAATGACCGCCTAGGTCTTCACAAAGTACCGTTGGGATTTTGTGACAGCCACAAAAACATCGACAATGTGGGCCGATTTGCCGAGCCGATTTTCTTATTTTTGGGATTCGCACCACTCTTCGCATGTGGGGGATCGCGCAAAACGAACCCCACAGGTTGGTCTTTGTGTGTATGGCGACAGCTTCTCTAACAATGTTCCCTCTTCTATTTTAATAAAAAAATTGCCTTAAAATGCAAAACTGGATTTTTCCAAACTTTCAAGCAAAACCATACCCTAAATTGGGGTAAGGATCTGCGGGGGGGGGGGGTGCGCCGGGGAAAATCGGGGCCCTGAGTCAGGAGAGGGGTTTTCGGGGGGGGCCCGCAGGAGGGGCAAAAATTGTGTCCTCGAAAACGCGTAAAAACGAGGGGTTCCGCCGGCCCACCGGACCCGCCAAAAAATCCGGGGCAAAAAATCCGTGTTTCGGTGGATTTTTGTCGACCCATAAGTTTGTAGTTAAAAGTTTCAGTTTTTCGTAAATTGTGGGTAGAAAGCATGGGGGCCGGGTCGATAAAATCTGAGCCAGCCCGCCCGATTTTTTTATGAGACACTTGCGGTACCTACATATTTCGGCGTTTGGTTGAAAATGTTAGCAAAAATATGGAATGGGGGCTAACGTCACCCCCGAGGCACCATTTGGGGGGCTTGCGCATCGAGCCCCCAAACTTTCCTTCTCCAGCCATGGGTTGGACAACTAACGTTTGGGGGACCCGATGCTAAGCCCCCCCCCCCCCCCCCAAATGGTGCCTCAGCGTATGACCCCTCCCCCTTTAATTTTTCTTTAGCGTTTTCAACCAAACGTCGAATTACGTAGGTACCGCAAGCAGCTCACACCCTCATGTTTTTTTTTCAATTTAATTTGGGCATAAATACATAAATATTTGGTCTAGACAATTTGGAGAGTGAGCCGGCCCGTTGTTTTTGTATCCTTCTTAATTAAGGATCAACTGACTTTAACATTTCCCGTATGAATTCAGTTAAGTCACAAGAGCGTCACCATAGATGAACAAGCGCCCGCAGATTCGGTAGAGGGGGTCCCGCCGAGCCTAATTTCCTATTTGGGGGACTCGCGTCACACGCATACATTGTCAAGCTCCGCCATAAGCGGCGGTGGGGCCGTCGCAAATTTAAGTGTTCGTCAAATTTTGGTAAAGAAGGGGGTCCGCCGCAAATTTTCGAAACTTTTAGTAATAGAAGAGGGTGTCGCAAAATGAACCCCTGCGGTGGGTTGCCCAAGTATGGTCACACGTCTCATTTGTATTATGGGGGGTCGCGCAAAACAGACCCCACCGATAGCTTGTTCGTGTATGAGCGTCACTTGTGTACTTGATTTAGTATCCTGTATTTTCACGTATTCTGCCCAAGAAAATACTTCGTGTTTCAGGATTCCTCCCCAGTACCTCAGCCGCCAAAATCTCACGCCGAACGCGAGAAATGACATCCGGAACGACATGAGGGGTGTTGGGGATAGGAGGTTCGACGACAGGGGCAGCTGGAGTGATGAACGCGACCGCCGCAGCCACAACGACCACCGCCAGCGCTACAATTCGGGCCAGCAGAGGCCACAGCAGAACGGCGGACGTCGCTACTGAGGCCACAGCCACAGCCGAGTTGTTGGATCTCAGCCGATGTCTATTCCCCCGTGTTGTTGTCTGTTGTTGACCTAAATATTCCGCATTTATGTTTTTAATGCCAAATAAAAACGGAGGTTCCTCAGTTTTTTGTGGATTTTGAGAGTGCGGTTGCATACCGATTTTTTACCAAAAGAAAAGTGAAGAGATTGAATGAGAGTTTTTAGGATTTTCGGATTTTTATGCTGATTGACATCATATAATGGCTGCAATTCAGGATTTAGGTTAGTTTTTTTTTAAAAAGATATTTGTCATGAAAAAAGGCTATTTCTGGGTGATCCAGTGAAATTCATACCACCAAGCTGTCAAAAAGAACTGTGCTAATCGGAAGTTTTTTTTTTTCAATTCATTGATCACATGGTAAAATTTGGGGCAGAGCGATAAAATTGTTTTACAGCGGGTCGGCCCGCCCGAATTTTTTTTTCATCTTTCAATTGAATTTGGCCAAAGATAAAGAGAGAAAAATTGGAAAGCCCGCTGCCATGCTCACAATCGTGGCAAGGGGCCGACCCGCTCCAAAATGTTTCACGGCCTTGCCCAAAATGTATGCCCAATTTCAATACAAAAATCACAAATAACCTAAAAAAAAATCTTTTGGCGGGCCGGCCCGCTGTCAAAGTTTTCTCGGACAAAAAACTGCCTCACTTTTAGAATCGCCAAATTCCAGAAAAACCGTAGAAAGCAAGCGAGCGATATTTTCATATAACAAAATTCAAAAATTTGTGTTTTCTATTAAACAACGAACTGTTAGGAACAGAATTCTGTCACAAAACAGCTGGCGAATTGTCCAAACCTGCGAGTGTGTTGAATACGTGCATTCAGGAGGTTGGTCCAAATTCAGGAAAAGGGGCGGGGTTAGGCAACTCTGTTTTGAAGGGGCTCGAATTACCAAATAGAAAATCAGTGGTTGTTCTATTTAGTAAACGTAGCTGAAAACGTTTTTTTCTAACTTTTAGAAATACCACCGCCCTTCCAGGGCCAATTTAGGGTGTGTATCTTTTCGGGCCGGCCCGATAATTTGCAGAAAACACGCGTATCCAGAGCTTTCTTCGTCGAACAACCCTCTCCCCTCCGATCGTTCTAACGAGCCGGGCCAATTTTAATTTGGCCAGTTTACAAACCGGCCGAAAGGGGCCGCGCTGACACTTTTCTCGGCCCGCTTTGCCCCCTTCTTTTCTCGTGAGAACTATGAAAAGAACAACGTAAAAAGGTCCGTTGTTAACATACCTGGACACGGTATGGAGGAAAAGTGATGCCCCGCAAATGGAGGGGGACCCCAAAAATCAAGGACCCTCCAATTTCACAAGGCCCCCACACTAAGCAACTCCCCAAAACCAGGGTCCCCCAAGTACCACGTGTCCAGGTATGGTTGTTAACATAATGTATACCAAAAACATTTTAAAAAACGGTTACACCTGTTCTCATAATGTTTGACACATGACGCTTTAGACTCCGCCCCTTTTTAAAAACCACAAACCTGGTCGTTTCCCAGCCCATTCAGATCGAACTCTCTCTCTCTCTCTCTCTCTCTCTCTCTCTCTCTCTCTCGCACGTGGAAAGCGATTTGGGCACACTAACTCTGTTTTTCACTTTCAATTACAGTTTCTCTATTTTTTCCACCAATTTTAAATAGCTCCCTAATTCTTAAAGGAGAACGATTTTAGGGCTCATTAAAACACACATATATAGTCAAAACCGAAAAAAGTTTCTTACGTAGAAAATGAGACCTAATTCTCGGGCCGGCCCGCTAATTTTCAGAAAACCTGCAGATACGTAGCTTTCCTCGTCCCCCAGCTGTCCATCTGTCTCCCCATCCATTCCTAATGAGGCTTCAATTGTCTCCTCTCGGCCTGTTAGCGCCCTCTTCCCTCCGTTCTCAGCCAATTGTGCGTAACGCTAGATGTTAGCATAGTGCTGGCCGGGTTTTTGTGTTGGTCCCGCCCCCTCCCCCGGGCGCCCTCAGGCGGCTCTGCTTGATCCACATCGATCCATCTCCATCCCCAACCCCTCCCAAAACCGTCTCATCTCTCCTTTTCCAGCACATGCCGGGCGAAGACCGCTTCGCCGACGCCGTCAAGCCGGCCTTAGGTGAAACACACGTGTGACTTAACCTTAACAACGCTAAGCTTTTAACCCCACTAAGGCCTTAACCCACAGCTTAATTGTGGAATGCTTCAAAACAAGCCCATAAAGAGTTTCTTTCGAAGAAAAACGAGAACAGCGCCCGCGAGTCGTTTGTTTTCTCATGCGCCGTCGGCAGCGGGGGCGGTGTAAAGCCTGCGGCATGCCGCACCGCTGATCGACAATCACGCCCGTTTTTCAAGTGTCGCATGTGGAGGAAGGGCTATTGTTTCTTCCCGATCATATCGATTTTTCGGGGGATTTGGAGCGGATTTAAAGGTCTAAATCGCATTGAAAGGTACAAAAGAGACAAGGGTGGTTAAATTAAAACAGTTGATACGTAAGAAGCCTTTGGTGGCGCTTGTTTTTTGGCCTTGGTGCATTATCATGTTTAGCTGGTTGAACTGATTATAAATTACTTTAATTTAAAAAAAGATATATAAAGTACATAAATTTGTGAAAAAGGGCATACTTGTGAAGGAAAACCCTTTTCCACGCCCACGTCTGATTTTAAATTTTTTCGTATGGAGGGAATGAATTTGTTCAGAAATCGTCAGAAAATGTATAAAACTCGCCTGAAATTTTCAAATGGATACATTGGAAAAAT
Source organism: Oscheius myriophilus (assembly GCA_964057215.1). NCBI lineage: Eukaryota > Metazoa > Nematoda > Chromadorea > Rhabditida > Rhabditidae > Oscheius > Oscheius myriophilus. Next base: position 24,602,561 of record OZ059904.1, on the reverse strand, counting down.
ATTTTTTAAAAAAAATGAAAATCAAAAGGAGAAACAAAATTTTGATCATTTTGGGCAGTTTTGGATGATTTTTACACATTTAAGTGAAATTTTAACAAAAAATAGTCTAGCTCATTTTTTTACATCTCGACGTGAAATTCGACGTAGTTATTCCACCAGAAAGTTAATATCGATGACTGATGCTCCTAAGGATAATATAACCGGCAGACGGGTATTCGTATTTGATTCTGACCCTTGTGGTTTTTGTGATTTAAAATTTTTTTAGTAGAAATTTTTGAAATCAGCGTAAAGGACCCGAAAAAAAAAATAAATTTTACGCATTTATGAGCTATTTGGCCATTTTCGCACATTCAAGTGCAAAATTTTTTAAAATCAAATATTGTCACCTCCGAATTTTGTTCTACGCCAAATTCGACCTAGATTTCGAAAATATAATTATCTTTTTGGACTAGTTAAAGGTGGAAAACCTCGAAAAATATGTTTTTTTTTCCGAGTTTCTGGAAATTGAATTTGCTAAAAAAAATTGGTCTGAAATTTGGTCTGTAGTGAAATTTTCCACTGTACCATTTGAGCTCCTACCCGAGCCAAAAAATGTTTGTTGAGGTTTTTTAGGCTGTTTTAAAGTTCCACCCCAGTTTTCAGCCTAATCGAAGCACACTTAAATTCTAAGACAGTGCATATAGAGTCTCTGATCGAGTATCACAGAGCCGGCGTCTTTACTTAAAAAAAAACCATAACTTGATAGCTGTTTAGTTTTTTTTAAACACTTTTTGTCCTTGACCATACAACGGAATCTATTTGAAAAGCTAACAATGTGTGTGGTGGGCGTGGTTTAACTCGGCACAAATTTTGTCACTTTATTCAAGAACCGTCCAATTTTCAGAAGCTCTGCTGTCGGATCTCCAGCACACAACCGAAGTGTTGAGGAGGGCTAACCTCGGCGACCGGGGAGTGTCTCAGTCGAGGGAGGACCTGGAGCCCATCTACCAAGACCAGACAATCCGCACCAATGCCAGGTACTTCATTTCTTAAAGGACTGGAGCCCCTTAAAGGACTGACAGCGTTCGGTTACTGTAATCCTTCCTGCCTGGTGTGACTGTAGTGTAGTGTTGGTGTGTTTTTGTAGAACGCCTTCCCATGGTCACGACCTAGACAACATTGAACAGCTCGTCAACAGCTACTCGGAGGAGAGGGACAAGCGACTCAGCCACGAGGACGGTGTGTATTTCGCCCTTCTTTCCGGGCCGGCCCGGAAAATCTGGGATTTGCACCAGCCCGGAAAGTTTTTGATTTCGGGCCAGCCCTGAAAGTCTGTGATTTCGGGCCAGCCCGGAAAGCCTGTATTTTCGGGCCGGCCCGGACAGTCTGTACTTCGGGCCGGCCCGCCCTAATCGCATGGGCATGTCGGTTTGTTTCAGAACCTCCCGGACCCCTGCGACGAGACCGACCCAGCGTCCACTCCCTTTTCAACCAACTCGACGATATTGGAGGGTGCGTGTGGTTTTTTTTGCGAATGGAGCGTGTTTTCAACGGAAGGCTTTCCCGGCGGGACCCAATTTAGTGTGGAAAAAATTGGCGAAAAACTCTTTCGCAAAAAAGGGGCGGAGCCTAGTTAGTCAACTTTGATATTTTACGGGTTTTGGCAAATCTAGCAGTATTGACTATCTTACGGCTCTTAAAGGGCCGGAGTCAAATTTGATGTTGGTCATTTGCGATATTCACTGTTTCCAAAGTGGGCGGAGCCAAATTTGGCCTTTTATTTGAGTTGGATCCAAATTTGATGTTTCGAGCCTGCAAGCCACGAAATCGGAGGCTGTTCAAAAAAGGGGCGTTACCAAATAAGGTACTGTCCAAAAATGGGCCGACCCAACTACATTCTATGGTCAATTTTGGCTCCGCCCATTTTTGGAGAGCTGGTCAAATTTTCTTAATTTTTCCACAATTGGTATAATTTTTTTTTTAAATTTGGGTCAAATTGGGTACTATTCAAAAAAAGTTTAAGCAAAATTAGGTACTGTTTCTTAAGGGGCGGGGCAAAATATGCCACTGTTCCGAAAGGGGCGGGGCCAACTTCACTGGTGCTAAACAAATCGGAGCTAATGACTTCAATTAAATTTGGCTTCGCCCCAATAACGTAAATTTTCATTTTATTTGCTAAATTAAGCTACTCCCGTTTTGATAAAGAGTGCCAAATTAAGCTCAGCCCATTTTCATAAACTATGCGAAACCCTTATAGTTTGTGAATTTGAATATCCTGTTTTTTGTTAAACTTTCCAATTTAAGGTTTTCAAATCCCCGAGCTCTTCCGTTGAAAACACGCTCTGTTATTACTTTTTGCGGTGCGTGTGGAGTGTATCTTCTCTTCTTTTTTTTGCCACTTTACATGTGCTAAACCTCTCTAATTCTGCTCTCTTTCGGCGGGCGATGGCATGTGATTGCCCGCCCCTTGCGCATCTTCCGTAGTAGCTGGGACCGGTTTTTGTGCCGCCGAGCCCGCGCGCGAGCTCCTTCCTTTTCGCCCCCTCACGCAAAAGCGAGAGCAGCAAAATGATGCGTGAACTGCAACAACGCTTCGATCATTACAGCTCTCGTCGAAGTCTCGGACCCAGCCAAGCACAGTCCTACAACGATGTCGTGAGTTTTAACTTCTTTTTTTTATTTGAAAAATTTCGATTAAAGGCCAGAAAGAGACTTTTTTCAAGCTCAAAATATTAATAAATATCGTTAATATTCGTTTACTACAAAATGACGTCATTTTGGGCCCTATTGACACACGGCTGGCACAAAATACGGTAGATCAGCCAAAAAAATTAAAATTTTTACGAAAGGGGCGGGCGCACTTTATAGTGGACAAACGTTTAGCCCCCATTGTCAGCCTTTGCATAAGTTACAGTTTTGAAAGGTTCTGGTATTGATTGATTTTAATGGGAAAGAAATCGATTTTTGGGTACGGCTCCACTTTTGGCATAAAACATATTTTGTAACAATTCTTCAACCCTTTTTGTCTTTTTATCGGTTTTTGTTTGGCCCGCCGTGCCCCATTTCGGCTTTCAAAGCGGCCTGAGGCTGCTTTTCTTCAGCGGTGCGTACAAAATCGTTAATTTAGTAACTGTCCCGGAATAATTAATACATTAATCTTTTTTTTTAAACTTACAATTTTCCAAAATACAATATATTCTTATTAAAAATAGAGCGCTCGCGTCAAAGTTCACCCAATCGTCTCAAAATGTTTATTAACGGAACGCAAAATATTTACTCAACTGTAGCTAGCGGTAATTCTTTCATCTCCGGAACACGGATTGGTCAAATTTTGCCCAAAAAACGTTTTATCTTTGCTCTTCCTCTGCCAGTCGTTTCTCTCAAGATGTTTGCCGAAGAATGCGGCAGAGCGCGTAGGAAGCGCGCGATTGCAGCTCAGCAGTCGTCGACTTGGACTATGCAAACAGCGATTTTACAGGGGACGTGAAAAAACGGCGTTATTAGAGGAAATGCGCGTTTTTAGACCTTTAAAGGCGTAAAATTGGGTAATCGGAGTGGAAATCGATATTTTTCAAAGCGTTATGCCCTTCCTGCCAGCGTAACGCTTTATGCCAGCATAACGCTTTGAAAAATTCAAACTACTGTGTTGATTCTTATCATCATAGACCTTTTTCAAAAATATGACAAATAATACAATTGAACAGTAGGATTTTATCAGGCCGGTGGCTTGACACAGTTGGTTTTTAAGAAAGAGGCGTGGCTAACTTTGTCGCTTGGCAAGGGCGTGGCTTCGTTATATTCATAAGAAAGGGACGGGGCTTAGTTTGGGGCCTGGCAACGGGCACTGCTCACTTAAGTTCCCAGGAAATGGGCGGGGCTTAATTCGGTTTATTGGAATGGGACGGGACTTAATTTGGCACCTGGCAAAAAGTCGATTCTTCGGTTGGGTCATAAGAAATGGGCGGGGCTTAGTTTTGTTCTCAAGCAATCTGAATTTGCTTGTTTTGTAGAAAGGGACAGTTCCCTCTAAAAAGCATCAACTTATTGGTAGAAATTCATTATTGCTTATGAAACCCACTTAAAACATAGCATTGATGGTAGCCACAACATAGCCTTTAAAGACTTAAAATTAAAGTTTCCCCTCTCCTATTGAATTATCCTTTTCAGAGAGGAGGAAGGTCTCCGTCGCGAGACCTCTCGCAGGCCGACTCGATGATCGGCAACCTCAACGGAGAGCTGAGCAGTCGTCACGGCATTTCCACCATTCCCAAGGGCGATTGTGCCCATTGTGGCAAGCCGATCGTCGGTCAGGTCGTGATCGCCATGGGAAAGATGTGGCATCCGGAGCACTACGTGTGCTGCGAGTGCGGCTGCGAACTCGGACATAAGAACTTCTTCGAGAGGTGGGTATGGCTTCGTTTAGGGTCATTATAAAGGCGCGGGTCCTTGAGACAGCCGTACATTCAATTCTAGCTCATAGTCCGTTTTTGCCCAAAATAGGCGCACTTGCACCCAAACGTGGTTTCACACAGTTGGATTTATAAGAAAGGAGCTTACTTTTGCGCCTGAAATGGACATGCTTTCCGTTTTTCTTATGGAAAGGGGCCTGGCTTGATTTCGTCTCTAAAATAGGGGCGTTTCTTTGTTGCATTTCCAATGAAACAGCGGGGCCTATTTGATTTTCAAGAAGGGGGCGTGGCTTACTTTTGTGCATGACATCATGTCCCATGTCATCGACATGGGATCGATCGGTTCATAAGTACGGGGCCTGGATCAGTTTTACTCGTAGGAAAGGGGCGTGGCTTAATTTGGTTTCTACCAAAGGGTAGTGCCTTCGTTTTGTTCATAAAGAAGGGCGTGACTATGTTTTGTTTGCAGGGAGAAGGCGGGACCATACTTTGTCAATCTCCACCATAAGCGGCTGTGGGACCGTCGCAAATTTAGGTGTTCGTCAAATTTTAGTAAAGAAGGGGGTCCGCGGCAAATTTTCGAAAAATTTTGTAATAGGAGAGGGTTTCGCCAAGTTGACCCCGCGGTTGGTTGCCCAAGTATGGGCGGTGCTTAGTTAGGTTATCAAGAAATGGGTGGGGCTTAGTTTGGTTATAAAAAATGGGCGGGGCTTTGTTTGGTTTCCAAGAAATGGGCGGGGCTTACTGGCTTATGTTTGGTTTTTCTTTTCTATTACTCAAATTTCCAGGAACGGAAGGGCATACTGTGAGGAGGACTACCACCACCAGTTCAGCCCCAAGTGTGCCGGCTGCAATGGTCCCATCAAGGATGTAAGTGTTGGTTACTGTATGGGTTACGGTAGTCCCTTTTAGCGCTGTGTCACCGCTGCTAACAAGAACTTCCATCTGCAGTGCTTTTCTTGCCAAGAGTGCGGACGAGAACTCGGAGAAACCGGCTTCCACGAGAAGGTTTGTTACAAATTTTTGTTGTTTTTTTTTTACGAATATGACGTCACGTGCCATAATTTGTCTGTATTTTCAGAACGGCCACATCTACTGCCGCGACGACTTCTTCCGCCTGTTCGCCCAGCGCTGCACGGGTTGCCAGAAGCCCATCACACAGCACTTCATCACCGCCCTGGGCACCCAATGGCACCCCGATTGCTTCGTCTGCCAGGTACGTTGTGTCTTTGTTTCTCTGTGTCGTATCTGGACCGCCCGTCACTTATCCGGTTGCTCTTGTTCATGTCATACTCACAGGGTTTCGCGCCCAAAAGTGGGCTCTTGTCCATGATACCGTCTTTGCTGTCAATAATGCGTTCTTGTCCATGTCAAGCTGAAACTTTCATCCTATAATCAGGCCCTATTGACATTGTTTTTGCTGCGAAATGTTACCCTTGTTCATATCATATTGACACAGGTTTTTGCTGCCAAAAGTGTGTTTCTTTGCATGCTATACTGACAAGACAAAGACAGTTCTTGTTTATATCATACTGACCGAATTGTCGCTGTGGAAAGTCCGTTTTTGTCCTTGTCATACTGGTATTTTTGCGCCTAAATCAAGTCTACGAAATCCACGAAAACCATTTCTTGTTAATATCATACTGACATAGTTCTTGCTGTCAATAGCGCGTCCTTGCCCCCACCCGAAACAAAAGAGGGTTCGCTCTTGTTCATGTCATACTCTTTTTCCCTAGAAACAGACCTTTGTCCATACTATAATGACTTGATTTTGGCTACAAAAAACGAGTTTATGTCATACTGACAGAGTTGTTGCTGCGAAAATTCCGTTTTTGTCCTTGTCATTATGGCATTCTTGCGCCAAAATCAAGTCTTTGTTTGTGTCCTGTTGATAGGGTTTTTGCTACTCAAAACGAGCCCTTGTTTATGTCATATTGACACAGTTCTTGCAGTCAATAGTGCGTTCTTGCCCTCACCCGTCCCGTATCCAGTAGGTCCTATTTACAGGGTTTTCGCTACCACAAGCGAGCTGTTTCTCATGTTCTATTGACATCGCTGTCAAAAATGGGTTCTTGTCCATGTCCTACTGACATTTGCAGTTTTTTCCTCTAATCCTTATATGTTGATTGCCGTGTTCAGATGTGTGGCCACAACTTCGACGGCGGGTCGTTCTTCGACCACAACGGCGTGCCTTTGTGCGAGCAGCACTACCACGAAAAACGAGGCAGTCTCTGTGTGCAGTGTCGCCAGCCCATCAGCGGTCGCTGTGTGACTGCCATCGGGAACAAGTACCATCCGGAGCACTTCCGCTGTACCTACTGTAACCGCCAGCTGACGAAGGGCACCTTCAAGGAGGTGGACAGAAGGCCCTACTGCCACAAGTGCTACGACAAGACCTTCGCTCTCACCGATTTCCGTCCTTAAAGTCCTCCAGATTGCTCAATGTCTCACTTCTGTTGTTTGCAATATCACTTGTAAAATGCGTAGATTTGCCCACATTTCCAGGGCGACGAGCACTTTGCCCGTCTCTGTCCAACCACGGTCACCTACTTTGAAGAGGAGGAGGCTTACTGAATTCGATGATGAGATAAACGACTGAGTGTAATAAAGATTTCATAAATATGTTATCACAGGATAGGGAGAGAGGGGAGAGTGGCACCTGCTTTGAGAGGAATGCTTATTAGCTTTAGCACATATTAATTAGCTCTGGGTATAAGAAGAGGACTAGGGTTCTTTGTTCTGGGTGAGGGTGAGGAGACGGTTCTCGCGGGAGAGGCGAGACACCTCAGCGCTCATGGAGTCCAGGGAGGTCTGAAAAAAGGGATGACATTTAAATTTGACGAGAAATATCGGACCGAACCGTTTCCATGGTTGATGTGTACTCATAGTTTTGCAACGACCGCACGTGAATCTTGCGACCAACAGTTCGAAATTTCGCAGTTTTCGGGGGGGGGGGGGGGGGGGGGGGGGATTCAGTTAAGCCCCCACCCTAGTATGGACCCGCGCTCTGTTTACCCCCCCCCCCCCCCCCCCCTCCTAATCATTCATGCAAAATTATGAGCACCTGAAGGTGCGTAAAGGAATCACACACCCTGAGAGTGTTGGGATTTTAGTTGAACCCCCGCAATTAAAATGGGGGGAGCTTAACTAGTGGACCCCTAACTTTTCAGGAAAAAAAAACCCCGCTTTGTTCAGTTATGCAAGTTAGGGACGATTCGGATAAATTGTACGTTAAATTCACAAATGAGGTTAAGGCGAAGGTTCAAAACGACCTTTTTCCGGCCAACTCCTAGCCGTTTTGCCCTTAAAATTCGGGGGGGGGGGGGCTGAATTCTATGGGGATATAACTGATTTTTATTTGTTTTAGCTTGTGAGCCAACGTCTTCACTACGAAAACCGGCTTCCAACAGAACATTGCTCCAAATTTAGCTCTCTGTAATTTTTACCGGAAGCATTTTTTCCAGAATGACAACTGTTTTAATCTTGATTGGTTTCAAAGTACGAATTTCAAAAATCCAAAGATATGCCTGCGATATTTCAAATGTTAGGAAAGGAAGTCGTTTACTGTTTGAAGATTGTTCAGTATACGATAATCACTAACGTTTTCATTAGCCGATCGATTTTTAGCGATCTGTAATTTTTCAAAGCGGCAGCTTTTCTACCTTAATTCTACCTTGACGACCCTTGAGCTATAACGCTTATTTTAAAGCGGACTAAGCCTGCCACGGGGCATCGAAGGCAAAATGTTTGAGGCGGCCCTGATTCTTCATTTTCCTGCTGTCACTCACCTTAAGAGTCAAATTTTTCAACATCTGATCCTCCAGCACTGCTTGAAGACGACTGTTGATCTCCGTGACCAACTGCAGAGACTTCTTCTCCGTTGTTGAAAACATCGACCCCATCAACGCATAACTCGTTCCCTTTTTGAGAACAGGGACCTGTAAAGGCTACAGTACTTGAGTTACTGTATGAAAAAGGGAACAACAAACAAAATCGCATCACAACACTGTTTACCTGAACGAATTGACACGAATCGAAGAGCTGAAAGGAGTAGAAATTGATCTATTCCTGTTTCGTCCCTCTCGCCCTCTCCCTCTCCCTCTCTCCCTCTCTCTCCTCTCTCTCTCTCTCTCTCTCTAAAAGCCATTTTTGCCTCTATTCGCGGCCAACTCATTTAACCATTCCTTTAAAATATACCTGTTCTAATGAAGACTCAGAAGGTAGTAATAAGGAAGCCTCTTCACGTAAAGCATAATGTTGGATAAGCCTGGAAAAAGTATCCTAAGGTTTCAAAAATGAGTTTTTACTTTGTTTTCTTCTGAAGTTCCTCTAAACACTGACGTACATGTTCTTCTAAAAATTCTATTTTTTCTGTTCGCCTGGCAAGTTTTCTTTGGAGAAGAACGATCTGAAAGAACGGGTTTCTGTGAAAGAGAGGGAGTGAGTGAGTGAATGCGTGAGTGAGTTAGTATAAGAGGCATCTCTCACCTTATCAACCATCGCCTGCTGCATGCTCGGCGAAACCTCATCAACCGCCTTCGCTGCAACAGATGACGACTCCTCTTGAGAACCACTCTGAAAACTTCTACAGTACTCCAGATCCAAAAAATCTTACCGTAACCCTGTCGAGACTAGTAAGAGAACTTGTCCTAGATCTAGAACAAGTACTAGGCACCGCATCTACAGAAGTCGCCGACAGGTAGGAATCCGACTGTCCAGAGTCAACCTGCCTTTTTAGAGACGCCAACTCGTGCTTTAACTCCTTCAGGTTTGATGCTTGCTTTTTCTTGTAAGCTGTGAAATCATTTCGAGTCTCGGAGAGGCGGCCGGCGAGTTCTTTCTCTCTCCCGATGGCTGTTCTCAATTCCTCTTTGAGTTTGGTGTTTTCTTCCTCGCAGGATCCTTGCGCATCGGTTAGGTCTTTCTCTTTGTCTTGGAGACGGGAAGTGGCTCTGGAGAGGGCTCCTTGGGCCTCGACTAGGTCGTGTTCCAGGCGACGATTCTGAGAGATGTTTGTGTTGAGAGAGGCACTCACTCATTTACTCACTCACTCACTCACTCACTCACTCACTCACTCACTCACTCACTCACTCACTCACTCACTCACTCACTCACTCACTCACTCACTCACTCACTCACTCACTCACCTTTTCTCTAACTTGCTCTGCCTCAATGGAAAGTTGGCTATTTCTCTGAGTCAGTTGCTCCGTGATTTGAAGCATCCTCTCAGCCTGCACCCGACAAGCCTCTGCCTCCTTTTCCGCCAATTCCTTGTCCTTAACTGCCTCTTCCTCAGCTTGTTTCGATGTATTCGCTGATTTTCTGCTTCTGAAGTAATATTTACTCAGTAAAGTCTATCTCCATACCTCTCCACTTTACTTTCTATGTCTTTACACCTGTCTGCCACTTTTTGCGCCTCTAGATGAGCTTCTTCTTCAAGTTGGAGTTTGTCTTCGAGGTCTTGAAGTTTTGTGAGGAGATCCAGGTTTTCCCTTGAAATATGTCTCAGTCTCAGTCTCAGTCTCAGTCTCTCTCTCTCTTTCTCTCTCTCTCTCTCTCTCTCTCTCTCTCTCACCTTCCCATCTCATCCATCCTCGAGTGCAATTCATGATTCTCGTCTTTCAACCTAGCTGCATCAGAAGCCGAATCCTTCATCCTAAGCTCCATATCCGAGCAACTCTTGCTCATTGTGTCCGTTTCCAGCTGTAATCTATTCTCCTGCTGCTGTGTTTTTAGTGCCAGCTGTCGGTTCTCTTCTGCCAGCTGGCTGCGCTCGTCTTTGGCTTGAATCAGCTGTTTGCGCAACACATCACACTGCTGTTTCAGCTCAGTGACAGCCGTCTGGCCAGCCTTAAAGTCATTTGTCATGTTTTGTGTTTTAGCAGATGCGTACCTCCATGCGCTTTTCGCTCATTTTGAGTCGATTTTCGAGATCGAACTTTTCATGCTTCAGCTTCTCCATTTCAACTCGGAGAGAAGAAACCGTCTTTTCCTGAAATTCAAAAATGTTGTCCTCTCTCTCTCTCTCTCTCTCTCTCTCTCTCTCTCTCTCTCTCTCTCCATTTGCCTGCCTAAGCCTACATTCATGTAACTTTCTATCACTGCCGAATCAGAAAAATTCCAAAATTTGCTTTTCAAGTCCAAAAATGGATTCTGGAACCATTATAGGGACGTTTGAGTGCCTAAACCACACACCGATGTTTAACGTGTACTAGCACACCCTACACCAATGTTTCTATACTTCTAGCCAAACCCGCTTCGGCCTATTTGGCTGCGTACTCGGTCTGAGTATCCTATTTTGCACGCTTTATTCCAGGAACAACAGCAAAACATTGGCACATTGTTCCGAAGTCGTTTTGGCACTAACTATACATCCTTACACGATGGGCTCAAAGAGAACGCAGCTCAAATATCCCCGACTGGCGGCGCAGCCTATGGCGTACGGGTGCAGGACAAATTTTACCATTTGGAAGCCTTTTTAGCAACTATTTTTACTCCATAAAAAGAGAACAATGTAGAATTTTATACACTCTTTCTAATGATATTTTTCTTGTGCGCCTAATTGTTACAGAAATTTTCAAAAGTCCAGTTCCAAATGGCGGAGAAAGTCGGTTTTTAGGGGGGGGGGGGGGGGGGGGGGTGGAGTTTAGGGTCAAATAATTCGCTCGACCTTATCGGTGAAGTTAAATTTAGAAGCAATTTCCAAAACGTCATCTAATGACGGAAGTTACATACCTTGTTGAATAAACACAAAACCAAAATAAGATTATCAAATGCAAAAATGGCTTTCTGAGCTTTTTCGGACAATCCTAGGTATCTGAGGAAATTTTTTGATCATCGGATTAAACAGGTAACGTGACTTGGTTTGTTTGTTTACAGGCAAAGCGCTTAAAAATCTTCCAAAATGGTTGTGCTGCTGATGGCGTACGGGTGCAGGGCGCAGAAACGGTGACCACACACACCTCCCCCCCTGACAAAGAAGGACAAACAGCATGGCTCAATTAACCACCTTTACTACAATTTTTACTTTATAAAAAGCGAAATAGTAGAGCGTTTTTTGTTTTAAACTCACAAGTTGCTCAATGTTGTCCGCCGACTGGTTCGTTTCGAGCTCCTTCTTGGCAGTTTTTTCTTCTTTCAACTCCTGCAATGGATGTTTTTGTAAGTCTGATCTCTTTCTCTCTCTCTCTCTCTCTCTTTCTCTTTCTCTCTCTTACCTGCTCTTTCTTCGCCATATCCGCCCTCATCCGCATGATCTCCCCTTCCCTCATCGCATACTTCACAACCGCCTCGTTCTTCTCCTTCTCCGCCATGTCCGCTTTCTTCGTAAGAGTTCCAACCGAGTTATTGTACTTCAAAGAGAGTTCTCTCGTGGTAACCTGGTAGTGCGCTTCCTGGGCAGAGGCTTTGTCCTGAACAGCTTTTAGCTGAACCTCTGCGTCACGGAGTTTCCTCTTCAAGTCGTCTGTCTCTTTCTTGGTCTCATCTCGAACCCCCTTTAGGAGTTCGTCGTTCAGATCGCGTTCCCTAATCGTCTTCAGAAGTTTTTCTCTATACTTTGCGTTCTGTTCTTCTAGATCTTCTAATTGCTTCTGTTGGGCGCTATACTTCTCCATTAAGGAGTTATAAGATGAAGAGGGGTGACCATTTTCGGATCCTGTGGTCTCCGAGGAGGAAGAGGAGGTGCTGGGTTCGGCACCGTCACTCACGTCGTCCGACATTATAACCGCATCTGAAGCATTGAATGAGGAGAGAGGAGAGAGGAGAGAGGAGAGAGGAGAGAGGAGAGAGGAGAGAGGAGAGAGGAGAGAGGAGAGAGGAGAGAGGAGAGAGGAGAGAGGAGAGAGGAGAGAGGAGAGAGGAGAGAGGAGAGAGGAGAGAGGAGAGAGGAGAGAGGAGAGAGGAGAGAGGAGAGAGGAGAGAGGAGAGAGGAGAGAGGAGAGAGGAGAGAGGAGAGAGGAGAGAGGAGAGAGGAGAGAGGAGAGAGGAGAGAGGAGAGAGGAGAGAGGAGAGAGGAGAGAGGAGAGAGGAGAGAGGAGAGAGGAGAGAGGAGAGAGGAGAGAGGAGAGAGGAGAGAGGAGAGAGGAGAGAGGAGAGAGGAGAGAGGAGAGAGGAGAGAGGAGAGAGGAGAGAGGAGAGAGGAGAGAGGAGAGAGGAGGGAGGAGAGAGGAGAGAGGAGAGAGGAGAAAATAACTTCAGAACAAACAAAAATAAAAAGAAAAGAAAAGTTTAAAAAAAACGGTGAAATCGGAGAAATTCCCTAATTTCCCCGTAAATTATCGGTATTGTTCTCAAGAAAAGACCGAATTTTATGAAAATTGATTTTTAAATTTTCAACAGATAACTCAAAATGACGTAATCACATTTGAAAGGCAAATTATATTTAGAAGCTGGATATTGATCCCGCCGTCATTGGCCGGGGGTCAGATGGAATTAGCAATGGGGCGCACTTGTACGCGGCGTTAGTTTCCCCGCTTTCCATGTTGAAACGCCGCACAAATCCATTTTTATTCCTTTTCTTATATATTTTTCTATTTATTTTTGTGTTTGGTTAATAATATTTTTGCAGGATGCATAAATCAGCCTCAAATTCGAATAAATAAGTATTATGTTGGAGGAAATTGCTGAAAATGTGTAATGAGACGGCTCTTTTAAATCTGGCTATGGTTTTTTAAACCTTGAAGTTCTCATTATTCATAATGCAGTTCAGATTCTGTTTATCTTAGACAGGTAGGTAGTTCAGCTGTTAAAAACGCGTATTTTCAGGTGGAAAGCGTGCTTTTAGCCTGGATGACAGATTTCAAATGGAACATCTAAGGAATTCTTCAATATCTGGAAAGAAAGACTTTTTAACAAATAAATTATTTTTTAAATCTTGTTTTCGATTATAAATTGAGGATTTTCGATTATAAATTGAGGAAAGCGACGATTACAGAGAAAATGGGGTACCTAGAAATAGGGCTTATAGATAAAGGAGAACAGAGAGAGAGAGAGAGACATAGACAAAAACGTTTATTTTAACATGTAAGAAAATATTTTTTAATTGCCTGCGCGCGTATTTTCACGAAATTCTCTATTTTAAAAACGGGATACTATGTAAAATCACACGAGAAAAACGATAAAATGGATTAAAACGCAAAAATCAATCAATATTTTGGAGAAAAATACCATTTTCTCCATTTTTTTGGCCATTATTTCCAAGTTATGCAAGGATCACTTAAGTGACTGTAATTATTAGTTAAGGTTTAGGTGTTTTTCAATCTTTTACGAATGAAAAAAACGCAATTTTTATCCTCCCCCGTCCAAAATGTAATTTTAATCGCGCTCCACTGCTAAAAGGCCGAGCTCCAATGACAAATGCCGCAAAAAATTTTGCCTGAGGCCATTTAAACGTGTATTTTTATTATTTTCGAAGTGTTTCTGGTTTCATAAATAGAGAATAATATGAAAATTTTTTGTAAAACATAACTATTATCAAAATATTTCAAAAATATGGATTTTACAGCCATTCAAATAAGTGTCCGTTGTTTAGCAGGAAAATGGAGTCGTGTGTTATAGAAACACAGTTATTGTGAACCACCCAGACGATACGTGCTACATTTTGATCATTTGTCCCGTTCCCACACAAAATCTGCCCTTTTGTCCACAAATGGATTATGGTTCGTTGACGAATCGTGCTCCCGTTTTGACTCTGGTGTATATAAACAGCGAAGGTTGGCATGAAATCATACCGAAATGAATCACTTACCACTTCTCTTCGCTCTTCTGGCCCTGGCTTCGGCCTCCGATAGTATTTCCCGTAAGTTTCTTTTGAAAACCGTATGATTATCCTGTTTCAGAACCTGGAAATGCAGCCCCTGCCCCTCGTCGACGGAATATTGCTGATCTTCTACCCGGAAATGTTCCCCGTCGGAGCAACTCTATTGTGTCCGGGACAGAGGGTCTGTGGGAACTTCTGAATAAGCGTCGACCCAATTCTGGCCCTCAAACTGTCCCTGCTCCCAAGCCTCCTACTGCACCTCAGCCGAAACCTGCTCCCAACCCCGTCCCGGCTCCTAAGCCTGAAGCTGGGCCCAAGCCTTCTGGCTCTGGACGCAATATTGCCGATCTTCTACCCGGCAACGTTCCTCGCCGCAACAAGTCTATTGTATCTGGAACTGATGGTCTAGAGGAACTTCTGAGTAAGCGTCGACAGAATTCCGGTCGTTGATCTCGGCTCCACAACGCCATCTTTTCCCAAAACCTGCTTTGGCTTTCGTTGCTTTATAGATGTTTTCCACAGAAACTGTATAATTGCAATAAAGCACATTTCAGACAAATATGTGGTGTATAGGTAAATCGTCTAAAGGACAGAGTCACAAAGCGACGGTTAAGTTGCACCTGAACCCGTTGAGAGATTGAGACAGAGACGAGAGGGATAGAAAGAGAAAGAGAGAAAGAGTTGTTGGAGAGAAAGAGACCGAGACCCGAGCGTACACTTATTTACGTAAGGCCACAAAGCGGCCCTGATGCGGCCGAAGTCAAGAATGCGAAAACCAGCCGTTCTAGTCAGCAATGTTACGACGGGAGCACGACCGTTATCATGCAAACTTGGACTTAAAAGACATCGCAATACCCTTGAAAACATTCTAAAGTCAAAGTTTACTTTTCGCTGCGTTACTGAGCGTAATATCTTTCACGATTCCCCAAAAACCGTTATTTGTTCTACTGTTCCATGGCGATGCGGTCGTACATCACCATGGGATGCCATCGCCCACAGCCATCACCCTCACCGCCCTCGCCGTCGCCATCCTCTACTACACATTCAAGGTATCTTTATCTGTAAGCCAATGTTTGACCCATTTATAGAAGAATGAGGAATTCATAGAACCCACGATGTTATGTGGCCCCGGTTGTTGTTCCCCGCCGTCGAGAGAAAACGGGAGCCCTTCTGAAACTGCCACTGACAGCAGCAACGACAGATAAGACGACATAAAATGAAGTACCGATTCTATTTGAATCTGTTTTTATTGTTGTTGGAGGTTGATTCGTTTCTATTTGGACCTTTGTTACTTTTTATGAACAACTTTTACTGTGAACTGGCCATGAAAGAATTTGGGAATCTCTAAGATCGTACTGTCTACAGTGACAAAAATATGGTTAGAAACGGAAAAGCATTAAAAAAATTTATCAAAAACCATTTTCGGCATTTTTGACTAAAATTTTTACTTTCAGGATGTTTTTTTAGAGCAATGGTCATTTTCGATTTTAAATTTCAAAAACTTCATCGACGCAGAATTCAACGTAGAATCTGATAGAAACGGCAGGTTTTTCTTGCTTTTTAAAGTGAATATCCGAAAACGTTTTGGGATCATAGGAAGGTTGTATAAAACTTTTGAGCGAAAGCTCGAGTATTACTGAGAACGTCTTAAAAGATTTGGTTCAGTTTCTTTCATCTGCTTGATAGTGGGTGAGTGTGTGAGGGTGGAAATGAGTAGGTGTTTCTCTCTCTCTCTCTCTCTCTCTCTCTCTCGTATTGTGCCATTGATAGTGTAGGTGGAATATATCAGCAGTGTTGCGTTGAGAACCAAAAATGATTCGGTTTGTGGTTCCGGCTTTCAGACTATCTTTTTACAAAATAATTTTTTTTAATATGCTTTATTGCAACTTTATAGTTTATCTGCCTGTGGAAAACATCGAAAAAAAGCAAAGAAAGCAGAAGCAGGTTTAGGCAAAAGATGGCGTTGTGGAGCCGAGGTCAACGACCGGAACTCTGTTTACTCTTACTCAGAAGTTCCTCTAGACCATCAGTTCCAGATACAATAGACTTGTTGCGGCGAGGAACGTTGCCGGGTAGAAGATCGGCAATATTGCGTCCAGAGCCAGAAGGCTTGGGCCCAGCTTCAGGCTTAGGAGCCGGGACGGGGTTGGGAGCAGGTTTCGGCTGAGGTGCAGTAGGAGGCTTGGGAGCAGGGACAGTTTGAGGGCCAGAATTGGGTCGACGCTTATTCAGAAGTTCCCACAGACCCTCTGTCCCGGACACAATAGAGTTGCTCCGACGGGGAACATTTCCGGGTAGAAGATCAGCAATATTCCGTCGACGAGGGGCAGGGGCTGCATTTCCAGGTTCTGAAACAGGATAATCATACGGTTTTCAGAAGATACTTACGAGAAATGCTATCGGAGGCCAAAGCCAGGGCCAGAAGAGCGAAGAGAAGTGGTAAATGATTCATTTCGGTATGATTTCATGCCAACCATCGCTGTTTATATACACCACAGTCAAAACGGGAGCACGATTCGTCGACGAACCATAATCCATTTGTGGACGAAAAGGGCAATTTGTGTCTGGGAACGGGACAAATGATCAAAATGTAGCACGTATCGTCTGGCTGGTTCACAATAACTGTGTTTCTATAACACACGACTCCATTTTCCTGCTAAACAACGGACACATATTTGATTGGTTGTAAAATCCCTATTTTGAATATGTTTTGATAGTATTTATGTTTTACCAATATTTTTCCTATTTTTATGGTTTTTATGAAAATAGAATTACCTCGTTTAAATTGCCTTGGGTGAAATCTGTTGCGGCATTTTTCATTGGAGCACGGCGTTGTAGCAGTGGAGCGCGAAAGTCACCCCGAAATATAGGCCGCCAAATTAAAAATTTTTTCGGGTAGGATGGATTTTTGATTTTATTATTTTATTCTATGTAACATGTAGTAATAATCATGACCGTCTATATCACTTAAGTGTTCCCTAAATGACTTGAAAATTATGACCAAAACGGGGAAAATGGTGTTTTTTCTACTGACTATTGATTGAATTTTAGGTTTTAACCTATTTTATCGTTTTTCTTGTGTGATTTTAAATAGTATCCCGTTTTTAAAATAGAGAATTTCATGAAAATACGCGCGCAGGCCATAAAAAAAATTTCTTACATGTTGAAATAAACGTTTTCGTCTATATCTCTCTGTCTCTCTGTCTCTCTGTCTCTCTGTCTCTCTCTCTCTGTCTCTCCCTCTCTCTGTTTCTCTGTCTCTCTGCGTCTCTGCGTCACTCTCTCTTTCTCTCTCTCTCTCTCTCTCTCTCTCTCTCTGTCTCTCTGTCTCTCTGTCTCCCTGTCTTTCTTTCTTTCTCTCTCTCTCTCTCTCTCTCTCTCTCTCTCTCTCTCTCCTCTCTCCCTTCTCCTCCCTCATCCATATCGTCTAATCTCCGAAAAAGCGTTCGGAATGCGCATAAATCGCCTCCAAACCACCGGTGTTTTGAGAGGAAAAGTGGGCGGTATAAAATTTGTCCCGAAAAAGGCGCCGGCGGGTGTCGGAAGGTCGGCGGACTGGTGTTGCGAAGGGCAAAAACGACGCAGGTTCCGCGGTCCGGAGCGGACTCGAATGAACACACGACGAGTGCCAGCCGACGACGCACGTGCCATGGTCGGTGACTGTTTGTTTTAAAAGTTCTTTTGCTTCAAAATTTATTTGTGTTTACCATTTCTTAAAAATAGTTATGTATCTTACAACAGTTTAATTTTGGGCCATCCAATTCTACAAAAGCTAAATGCAAAGGTAAGGGTTACAGTTAAGGTCACGGTTTATGCTAAGGTTAAGGTTAGGGTTAAGGCCTCAACTTTAACCCTTGCCTTAATTTGTATCACTGCCTCCAGGAAAACTGAAGAAAGGGTAGGTAGGCTAAGGTAATGTTAAAGTTTGTATTGTTAAGGCCTTGATTATAACTAAGGTTATTATTGAGACCGAAAGCTTTTTATAGTTAAGGATATGGTTAAGACTGTTAAGGCTAAGATTAGCAACAATGCTAAGGTTGTGTTTATATTGTTAAGGTCATGATTAGGACTCAAGCAAATGCTAAAGTTAAGGCAGTAGTTCTCAAAGTTAAGGCTTAGAGTTAACGTAAACGTTAAGACTAAGGTTATTAGTAAAGTTAAGGTAAGGTTCTATGTTTAGGGTAACAAAATGTTACCGCTGTTTTCACATTGTTACGATTATGAAATTCAAAAACCCAGTACCGATTTTTTGCGTTAAGTAATGGCAAAGGTTTTTATAACCTAGGCGTTACCTTAACGGCAAAAATCTCAGCCGTTGCCTTAAGGCATCGATAGCTTAGCGTTACTTAGCGTTAACGTAACACCTAAGGTTTAGATAGGTAACGCTAAGGCTAATTTATCTAACATTAAGGTTGTTATGGCTAAGGTTAGGACAAATCTTAAGGTTGCGGATATATTGTTAAGGTAATGTTTTAGCCTAAGGTGAAGTAAACTGTGATAAAGTAGTCCAAATCAAAGTTTAAGGCCTTAGGATTAGATAGTGAAGGATATGGTTTTGGGTAAACTAACGTTAAGAGGTTAAGGCAACGGAACGAGCTTAGATTGTTAAGGATAACATTGTTTTGTAATCTTAAGGTTGTTAAGGCTAATGTTTTAGTAGTGTTAAGGCCGTGTTATGTTAAGATTATGATTAAAACTAAGAAAAAAGTTAAGGTGAACGCAACGGATGTTAAAGTTAAGGTTAAAATAGTTAGTGCTAAGGTTAAAACCGTTCAAGCTATGATTAAAATCGTTAATTGGCCCTAACTTGGCTTTTTTTGCCCTAGCTTGGCATTTCTTGTGCTTTTCTTTATTGTCCCCACTTTCTGCAACATTGAAATATCGCTTTCGCGTTGCAGTTTTCATAAGCGATTGCATTGCAGAAAAAACTTTCGCCCAAAGAAAAAGCTTTCGATTTTAGGGAAGTGTTTGTAACAAAGAAAATGACCCCGAAGACGCTTTTTTCGCTGTCCACTTGGGGAACGCATTCGTTCGAAAAACTCGTTTATCCCCGCGTTGCAAACATATTTTAAACACCTTGTTGTGATTTGGAAACGACCAATCATCGGCTTTTCATAAAAATCAGGCATTAAAAAAATGACAACATTAAGGTAGTTAAGGTTATTGGCCAGTGTATGCTCAATTAAGGTAACAATTAACTTATTGTCACTTTTACTTAAGGTCCTAAAAATCACTTGTCTGTGTAGTAGCAATTAAGGTGAAAGATTGCTTAAGGTCACTAATGACATTAAGGTAGTTAAGGTGTGACCACCAGTGTATTCCGAGTTTAGGTAAAAGTCGACCTAAGAACATTAAGGTCCATAAAGGTAATTACGATAACTTACTCGCAAGTAAGGTTAAAGTTTACCTAAGGTCAGTAAGGGTCTTAAGTTAGTGCACGTAGTTTAGCTCACTGTATTCACAAGTTAGGCAAGATTGGACTTTTAAGCTTAAAAACCATTAAGGCAATTGACCAGTGTATTAAGGCCTTAAGGGCAGTTAAGGTAGTTAAGGTCACTTGAGGGTGTATTCGCAAGTAAAGCAACAGTTGGCCTAAGGTCACTAAGGTCCTTAAAGTAATTACGGTTACATACCAGTGTATTTGCAATTAAGGTAAAAGTTGACCGAAGGTCACAAAGTTCTTTAAGGTTGTTAAGGTCACTGACCAGTGTAACCGCAATTAAGGTAAGAGTTGAGTTAGTGTCTCTAAGGTCTTTTCTGTCACATAACAGTGTACTCGCAATTATAGCAAGAGTTGACTTAAGGTCACCGGCTACTAAAGTCCTTAAGGTCGTCTGCCAATGTTTTTTTTTAAATTGATGTGACATGTGGCTTAGGGTCACTAAGGTCGCTAAGGCCACTGATCAGTGTATTTGTAGCTAAGTTAAGAGTTAACCTAAGATCGCTAACTATATCAAGATAATTAAGATCACTTGCTAGTGTGTTTGCAATTAAGGTAGATGTTGACTCAAGGTCACAAAGGCCTTTAAGGTCGTTAAGGTCAATTATACCCTTCCACCTCTCTCTCTCTCTCTCTCTCTCTCTCTCTCTCTCTCTCTTTACAACAACCCAGACCAGTTCCCCACAACTGCTTAAAGTTTTGATTGAAACGCTCTTGTTCTTTGCGAATCAAACCAGTCAGCGGCAACACCCATAGAAAATTAAGCTAATCGCATCGTCGTAAAAGTTTAACGTAATGGATGCTGTAGAGAAAAACGAGGGCGCGTTGTTGCAGGGCACGTGTACGAATATAACCGCGGGAATGCTTAAATGTTGGCACAAAGAGAGAAAATTTGGAGCTGTGGCATTGAATTTGGTTGATAAGCGGGTCACCGGCGCAAAGCAAGGGCTGCCAAGATGGCCGAGAGCCAATGCGCCAGACCAGGCAATCAAAAGGTCTCGAGTTCGAACCCCGGTTAAAATTTCCATTTTGCTTTTTGTAGATTTAAGCAAGCCATAACATTTTTACAGCATAAAAACAGTTTTTAGGCTTTCAAAACCCACTTTCTTTGTTTTTCTTCCAGTATGTTTCAAGTGTTCTTTGTGTTTCTTTCAAGGGCGTCCCTCTCTCATTCTCTCAGCCACCCATCAAAAAGCGTGTAATGCCGTCCGCACAACATAAAAGCTTGAAGCTTGAAGGAAACGGGTCTCGTGTGGAACGATCAAACCGAACGGGCGATTTTTCACGGCGATTAGCTTCGGCAAAGTCGCAATTGGGCGCAAAGATTGGTTTATAGGGCTTCATTTCCTATTGCACAAAAGGTCAGTGGATCGATCACCTCTAGAGCGGACTAACGGGTCGGACTGGCGCGCAAACGTCGCGGGTTCAATCCCGCCTGCTCCCAAAATATTTTGCCTATAGTAAACAGTCTATAAAAGTGGGAAATCCTGTTAAGACCCTAAAATTACCATTTTGTCACTACATTTCTCCCTTTAGCACCTCGTCCTCCTCCTGTTCGTGTCAGGTGTCGTTGCCCTCATAGCCCCACCTTTGCCTCCCCTCCCAATTGAAGAAACGAGGGAGGAAAACTCAGTTGGGTAAGGTTTATGCAAACTTCAACAAGTTTCTGAAACAGGTTTAACATTGATGGCAGCCCAGATGAAGAGTTGCAATTGGGGCTGAGTGAGGAGGGATCTGGAAAGGATATGAGCCATGAGTTGGATGTAGTTACGATAGCTACGCCTGCTACAGTACAAACTACAACAACTACGATTCAGGAGACTACTACTGAGAGGTGAGATGCACAGTAGGTCAAATTTCCTATAGTTCAAAGTAGGTCAAAGTAGCTTGGATACGGTAGCTTCTGTTGGATTACTGTATCACACACCGGCAGGTTACGGTAGCTACTAGCACCGGTTACGGTAGCACCGCCCAAGTTAGAGGTGGGATGGAGTACTGTAGGCCAAATGTACCGTACCTCAAAGTAGGTCAAAGATTTCCATAGACTTTGGTTACTGTAGCTTGTGGTAGAATGGGCTTACTGTAACACATACCGACGTATTACGGTAGCTACAGTGTACGGTAGCACCGCACAAGTTAGAGGTGGTATGGAGTACTGTAGGTCAAATTTACTATAGTTCAAAGTAGGTCACAGTAGCATTCAGATTTGGACTACGGTAGCTTATGCTAGGCTAAGGTTACTGTATCACACACCGGCATATTACGGTAGCTACTGTGTAGGGTAGCACTGCCTTTATGTTGTTTGAATACTACCATGTAGACCTCAAATAAGGAAATTAAATTACTGTAGCCTGTGATACACGTCTATAAAGTATACTTTAGGCACGATGTAGCAAGTCGCTTGATTACGGTAGCTACTGTGCACATTTGATACAGTGTTTGGTGCAGTATAATGTAACTGACCAAGGTGTGCGTTTTCGAAAATACGGTATTGGGTATTATACCGTAACTTGGGGTAACGGAAACCAAGTTACAGTAAACCAATTTGAAAAATATGTTTTCAAAAGTGGGTGATTACGGTAGTCAAAAGTATACTGTTGGCAACTATAGGAACCGAACTGGTCAGAGCTGCTGGATTACGGTTAATCAGTTGTTACCGATTAATTTCGTTGTGTGGTTACCGTAGTTAAAAAAATCATCAACTGGAGCTACAGTACCCGAAATTTTTTCATATTTAGGCCACTCCCCATGCCACCAGTTGACCTACCTCCGGAGAAGCCGCGAAAGCGAATTGGACCTCCCTCGATTCGACCACCTGGAATCAAACCCCCCGTACCGGTTGTGCAAACGACGATAGAGCCAACTACAACTACTACTGAGCAAACTACAACCACCACAGAACAAACTACAACTACAACTGAGGAGGTGACCACAACAACGGAGCCAACCACAACGACAGTGGAGACGACTACGACCGTTGAACTTACAACTGAGGCTGCTACAGAAGCACCTCCAACTGAGACAACAACCGAAACCACGACTACTGAAGCTACTGAAGCTACCACGGCAGAAGTCACGGCTGAGCCTAGAGTGACAGTTGCATTGCCAACAGTGATAGAGGAGGTGCGGGTGGAAGGAGGCGTTGCGCCGCCGGAAGAGGATGTGACAATTGTGGGTACTGTAGTCGATACTAGAGTGGATACGGTAGTTGATACTGTAGTGGATACGGTAGTGGATACTGTAGCTGATGTAACGGTGGAGACTACTACAGGGACAACAACAACTACAGCTGCAGCGGTAGTGACTGAGGAGTTTAATGAGACTGATGTAAGAGAGAGGGAGAGAGAAAGAGAGAGAGAGAGAGAGAGAGAGAGAGAGAGAAGAGAGAGTGAAAGAGAGAGAGAGATGTGAGGGAGTGTGTTAAAAACCTCTATAACTTTCTCTCTATAGATCCTGGCGGAGCTTGTAAAAGGCCTCCCTCACCCAATTGCTAATGCACCAGTTGTAGCACCTACAGTAAGAACTACAGTACCACCACCTCTTCAAATTAGGAGAGGAACAGGTAATTAACCCCTAATTACCCCTAATTAAATCTCCAGGCCAAGTAAAGCCAGCTCCCAGACATCGCGGTCAGAGGAAAAAGTTGAGACGGAAATTGAGTGGTAGGCATAGGACTTTAAAGGTCCGTCATGTGTTTAGGTACTCCAAGCCCTGATCTTTTTGTTTAGGTTCGACCCGCTTCGAAGAAAGTGAACACTTTGCAACCTCTAATGAACGATGGAAGAGTGGAAGTTAAGAAAAACACACACAGTGCTGGGCATGAAGAAGTGAGGAAGAAGAAAATGAGGCGGCTGAGGAAGAGGCCTCACAAGGGGCTGAGCAGGACAAGAGGACATAGTTAGACGACACCTGTGGTGAACAAGAAGTGCTCAAGTAATTGCGATCTCTCAATAAAGTCTTTGTCACTTTTGATTATCTCTCTCTCTCTCTCTCTCTCTCTCTCTCTCTCTCTCTCTCTTACCTCAGTCTCATTGAACTCCTCAGTCGCTACTGCTGCAGTTGTGGTTGTCGTTGTGCCTGTGGTAGTATCCACCCTTACATCAGCTACAGTATCCACTACACTACCCATTAACATATCCACTACAGTATCTACTACAGTATCCACTATATTCACTACAGTAACCACTACAGTATCCTCTACAGCAGCGACTACAGTATCCAATACTGTATTCACTACAGTATCCACTACAGTATCCACTTCCGTATCCACTATAGTTTTTACTACAGTTTCCACTACCGTATCCAATACAGTATTCACTACTCTATCCAATACAGTATCCACAACAGTATCCACAAGTTGGAGGTGCTTCTGCAGCAGCTTCAGTTGTGACTTCAACGGTCGTAGTCGTTTCCACTGTCGTTGTAGTTGGCTCCGTCGTGGTGGTCACCCCTAATTGGTAGATGTAGTTTGCTCATTTGCAGTTGTAGTCTGTTCAATGGTGGTTGTAGTTTGCTCAGTTGTAGTTGTAGTTGTAGTTGGCTCAGACGACGTTTGAACCACCGATACGGGTGGTCTCCGGGTGGTCTAACTGAGGGAGTTCCAATTCGCTTTTGAGGCTTTTCTGAAGTAGGTCAACCGGTATTTCGGGATGCCGTCTAAATTTGAAAATGTCGAGCCTTTGGGATACTGTAGCTTTGTATCAAAAACTACTTTAACCGCGCATGAAATAAAATTGACAGCAGCCCGATATACAGTAGTGAATCATACTAATCCAATAGCTTTGATTGTGAGGTTACTGTATCGTAAGTTACCTGTCTACAGTACTTCCTTCAGCTACCGTAACCAGTGCCTTCAGCTACCGTAATCACCCACTTTTGAAATCAACCTTGTCACATCCCCAGTTGCGGTATAAGTTACCCCAATACCTTATTTTTTGAAACAGAAGGCTCAAATTACTTTCGCGGCTCTCTCACGTTTAGTCAACCGGTAGTTGGGGGCCGGAATTTGAAAAATACAATTACGGTAATCTTCTGGGTTACTGTAGCTTTATGCCATAAAGTACTGTAACCAAACAAGAAACACTCACACTCGCACTAACACAGAGAAAAAAAGAAATCGGGATTGAAGGTCATACCCATTTTTTAAACAAAATTTTTGAAAATGCTTTATTTTAGTATGCGGAACGCATCTCTTTTTCCTACATCGAAACGACATTTACCACTGCGCTATCGGTTTCTTCTGCCTCGTATTTGTCCAACAATTCCTCCTGTTCCTCCGATACTCTCGCCAAGCTCGATTTGCTCTCCACCTCGTTTTGGTGATATTTGTCGAAGAGAAGCGTCTTACTCGGTTGGAAGCAGTACGTGGCGACAGCTGAGAGGATGAGCATCTCCCAACACCAGAGGCAATTAAAGTAGACTAAATTACACGATTTGTTTAAAGGACTGAGTGGGAATTACAATGTCCCGCGCTCACGCTGGAAAAGAATTCCGTGGCCGGGATGAACTCGAACACGACCAGACCGTCGAAGACGATTTTTTGGATAGATGCCAAAGTTTGTGAGAGGTCGTTCAGACGGAAGATCATTTTGTAACGATAGGGTTGCAAACGTTTCTAAAAATGAATATCGCTTAAAAGGGGGCGTGGCTTACTTTTCCCAGGTCGATGAGAACATAGACCATGTAGAAGGCGATCCACATGGAGATAAAGCCGATTACATGAGAGATAGTGAAGAAACTAAAGGTTAAGGTTAAGTCTAAGGTTAAGGTTAAGGTTAAGGTTAAGGTTAAGGTTAAGGTTAAGGTTAAGGTTAAGGTTAAGGTTAAGGTTAAGGTTGAGGTTAAGGTTAAGGTTAAGGTTAAGGTTAAGGTTAAGGTTAAGGTTAAGGTCACGCTTAAGGTTAAGGTTAAGGTTGAAGGCTAGGGTAAAGCTTAGGGTCAAGGTTAACGTTAAGGTCTGGGTTACGTTTCGAGTTAAGGTTGAAGCTAAGGTCAAAGTTAAGTACATTAAGGCTAAGGTAACATTAAGGTAAAATCAGAAATACAACTTACATATGATCCCTGTGTCCCAATTCATAGAAAACACAAATTTCCGTTATTTGCAAAATTATCCTTATTATGACTTGTTGAAGAATCAGACCCTCACACACCATCAAAGTCACGCTGAAAATGAATAACTTATCCGGACCACCCATACTGTCTTACACGGTG
Source organism: Oscheius myriophilus (assembly GCA_964057215.1). Lineage (NCBI taxonomy): Eukaryota > Metazoa > Nematoda > Chromadorea > Rhabditida > Rhabditidae > Oscheius > Oscheius myriophilus. The sequence continues at coordinate 24,576,763 of OZ059904.1, read as the reverse complement.
GGCTGAAACTGTGGCAGACAGGTGCAGCAGTGCCAATAGGGCGGTACTGACAGTTTGACCATCTTCCCATTGTCCATCATGTACTTTCGAAGAGCCCTTCGACTGCCGAACATGGCCACCATGAGAGTCACATTGTGGAAAAGGACCACCATGTAGTAAGTGAGGGTGACGGCATGGAGAAAGGCGGCCGAACGAGGCATAGCCATTCCCACAACGGAGGTGAGGCAAGTCACGAGAGGAGTGCAGATGATGAAGTACATATTGCTGCGGAGGGCCTCATTTGATGTAAATCTAAGTAAGGTTGTTAAGGTAGTTAAGGCCTTAAGTACCTTATGATGTAGACCAGATGAACCAGGGTGATTCCGAGGACAACGACTGAGGCGAAAATTGCGGAGAGGAGCATGCCAAAGTGGAGGTGGTCGATATCTAAAGGAGGTGCAAGAATTAAAAAAGTGAGAGAGAGAAAGAGACAGAGAGAGAGAGAGAAGAGAGAGAGAGAGATACAGAAACACAGAGACGCAGAGACACAGAGACGCAGAGACACAGAGACACAGAGACACAGAGACACAGAGACACAGAGACACAGAGACACAGAGACACAGAGACACAGAGACACAGAGACACAGAGACGCAGAGGCGCAGAGACACAGAGACACAGAGACACAGAGACGCAGAGGCGCAGAGACGCTGAGACGCTGAGACACAGTGTTTCTGTTAGAGAGAGAGAGAGAGAGAGAGAGAGAGAGAGAGAGGGGGGGGAGAGAGAGAGGGAGAGAGAGAGAGAGAGAGAGATATAGACCCACCCATCCACAACTCGCTGGCCGTCGGCACTCCAGTGTTATTGGCATTGATGCCTTTGGCAATCTTGCCCACCCATCCCATGAAGTTGTCTTGGCCCTTCCAGACCATACAGAAGACCGTCCGAGACACAAGAAAGGAAGAAAGAGAAGGAAAAAGTGAAATGGACAGCAATTCTAATTCATAAAAATGTTAATTTCGCATTAGACTTGGTGTATTCGAAAAACAAAAAGATTGGCGCTAGGGTATATTCGAACCCACGACCATCTGGGTGAGACGACTCAATGCTAACCACTACACTACCATGTTGGCAGGGCGCGTACGCTGCGACAGCCAAATAAATCAGATGATTCCTGTGGCTGGGTGAGTTTTGTACCCTCGAAACATATTTCAGGAACATTTTCTATATTTTCCTGCGATACTAATGACTTTTCTGTGTTGTTCTTCTTCAGACTACATGTCCGCAGTTTTTGCCGTCGGCTCATCGCCCTGAAACAGCATTTAGTCCTTAACAACCTTAAACCCACCTTGGTCTTTCCCTTTTAGACGTACTTGTTCGTCTGACTCTTCTTCTTTTCGCTCTTCTTAATAGGCAGAGACTTCGACTTCTGCGACAATTCAATGGTATCATCGGCGGAGGAGTGAGTGGTCGCGTGGGCACTATCCCCACCCTGGATCGTGTCTCCCTCATCTACCTTAAAGACCGTAAGGTTAATCGTTAAGACCTTAACGCCTATTTCTTTTTTAGTCCTTTTTTGAGTCTCTAGTCACAACCCCTTAATTGCCTTAAGGCTCAAACCTTAATTACCTTCTGGCTCAAACCTTAACCTTAACCTTAACCTTAACCTTAACCTTAACCTTAACCTTAACCTTAACCTTAACCTCAACCTTAACCTTAACCTTAACCTTAACCTTAACCTTAACCTTAACCTTAACCTTAACCTTAACCTTAACCTTAACCTTAACCTTAACCTTAACCTCAACCTTAACCTTAACCTTAACCTTAACCTTAACCTTAACCTTAACCTTAACCTTAACCTTAACCTTAACCTTAGCCTTAACCTTAACCTTAACCTTAACCTTAACCTTAACCTTAACCCTACGTCTAATTGATATCCTAACCCAAACCTTAGCTGTAACCTTAACCGTTATCCAAACCCTAACTTTAATCCGCTACTCTAATCGTAAGCCAAACCACATCCCAACACTTACCTAATCACTAACCCTAACACTAGCTTTAACCCTAGCACTAACCTTGACTTTAATCCTTACATAATACCTTAAACTCCTTACGACAAATCGCTTACTTTAAGGCCTTAAGACCCACCTCATCCTCCTTCAGGGCGATGATCTTCTCCGTGGTGGGACCCTTGTCCTTGTCCCCCACCTCCTCCAAAAGCACTCCCCTCCTGAGCACCGCCTCCTGCTCACCGCCCTTCTCCCAGTCGAGTTTCCTCACTCCTTTGCACTTTTTCTTGATGACCCTGGTGAACATCGCGCGAATCGAGTCGTACTTGGGCATGGAACCGTAGTTAAGGCCCTAAAGTTTAAGGTAAACTTTAAAGTAAGGTGCTTAATTACCTTAAGGTGCTGGAGAACGATGTCAAACTCCTTGGGACACTTGCTAAGGAGTTCCTGTTCGGACTGCTGCTTGCACATTTCGGTGTTCTCCCGGTCGAGATTGTGCCAAGGCAATTCGCCAAGGTGCATCTCCAGAAGCATGTAGAGCAGAGACAGAAGGTCGTCGTGGCGGCCTTGCTCCTCCTGGGCGTGGACGTTGAGGGAACAGTAACGCACGGTTCCACGGAAAGGGGCGGACTTTCTCTTTTTGCGAAGGGTCGGCTTACCGTCGGGTTTCTTGATCTGAAATTTGAAAATAATTTTAACCTTAGCCAAAACATTTTCCTTGCCCTTTAACCCTAACTAGTAAGGATAATGCGGCTAAGATAAAGATTAAGGTTAAGGTTAAGGTTAAGGTTAAGGTTAAGGTTAAGGTTAAGGTTAAGGTTAAGGTTAAGGTTAAGGTTAAGGTTAAGGTTAAGGTTAAGGTTAAGGTTAAAGTTAATGCATTCTCCTTACTATTTACCTCAACCTAAACATTTACATTAACCTTAACATTAGAAGTCACTTTGTCCTTGACCTTAAAAGTTGCCTTAACGTTAAAATTCGAAGTTACCTTAACCTTTTACCTAATGTTAAGTTTTGCCTTAGCGTATGTCCTAATCCTAGTATTAACAGGTGTCTTAGCCTCAACATTATACTTACTTTAACCTTAACCTTAACCTTAACAGTTGTCTTAACCTTAATATAGCCATTTCCTAACTTTAACTGCTGCCTTAGCCGTTGTCTTAACCTTCGTATTAACATTTGACTTAACATGAGCCTTACAGTTGCCTTAACCATTACCTTAACTTTAAATCTCATTCTTAATTTTCACAGTTGATTTTGCCGAAACTTTAACTTAACCTTAACGGTAGTTTTTACTTAAGTTTTAAGCTTCACCTTAAGCTTTAATATTAAGCGGGAATGACCTTATCGTAAACCTTATCGATTACCTTCAGCGTAAACCTTAAAGTACCATTTTAGGCTTCTCACATATCTCTCTCAATTCATTTCTCTCTCTCTCTCTCTCTCTCTCTCTCTCTCTCTCTCTCTCTCTTCTCACCATGTAACACCTTGCAAGCCCAAAGTCAACCATGTAGATCACTCGCTCTTTAGCCGATCCCAAGAGTCCCGTGATGAAGTTGGACGGCTTCACATCGCGATGAAGATACCTAAAAGGTTAGAGTTTTAAGAACCTTAGGGCCTTAACTCACCCAATATTGTGCAAATCTCTAAGCGAATCGAGACCTTGGATCGATACAGCCATACAGGTGAAGAGGGAGAACTTTTGGTCCTTGGCCGATTTTCTCAAGTCGCTCAGCGACGGTCCCAAGAGAGTCATGATCATGAAATTGTAGTTTTTCTCCTAAACATAAGACCTTAAGTACGTTAAGGTCAAATCTTACCATGCCCTCGACGAGACAGTCGGGGGCGTGCTTGGAACCAGCGGCTGTGAGCAGTCTCATCACCTTCGACTCTACCTTCAGAATCTCTTCGTCCTTGTTCTTTCCGGCTAGTTCAGCTTTGCAGGCAAAGCGTTGCATGGGGTTCGCCAGAGCCATCAACTCGAAGATCACTCCACAGCCTCCTTCGCCCAGCTTACGCACGCACATGTACTTGCCGGCGACAACATCGGTGACTCCGAGTTGAACAGCCCGCACGTTCTGCTTACCCATCGCAGGAGAGGAAGGGGAGGAAATGAAGGAGAGAGGGAAGGGTTTGAAGGACGTTTTGACGTGACGGATAGATAACTTCGCGTGAGTAACGATATTTGCATAACAGGAGGCGATCCAAGCCGTGAACGGGTCAAACCCCGTTGATCCAACCCTTGGATCCCAGGTCAAACCCCTTTGATCCAAACCTTGGATCACCAGGTCAAACCCCTTTGATCCAACCCTTGGATCACCAGGTCAAACCCCCTTGACCCAACCCTTGGATCACCAGGTCAAACCCCTTTGATCCAACCCTTGGATCACCAGGTCAAACCCCCTTGATCCAACCCTTGGATCACCAGGTCAAACCCCTTTGATCCAAACCTTGGATCACCAGGTCAAACCCCTTTGATCCAACCCTTGGATCACCAGGTCAAACCCCTTTGATCCAACCCTTGGATCACCAGGTCAAACCCCTTTGATCCAAACCTTGGATCACCAGGTCAAACCCCCTTGATCCAACCCTTGGATCACCAGGTCAAACCCCTTTGATCCAACCCTTGGATCACCAGGTCAAACCCCTTTGATCCAACCCTTGGATCACCAGGTCAAACCCCTTTGATCCAAACCTTGGATCACCAGGTCAAACCCCCTTGATCCAAACCTTGGATCACCAGGTCAAACCCCTTTGATCCAACCCTTGGATCACCAGGTCAAACCCCTTTGATCCAAACCTTGGATCACCCCCTTGATCCAAACCCTGGATCACCAGGTCAAACTCCCTTGATCCAAACCTTGGATCACCAGGTCAAACCCCCTTGATCCAACCCTTGGATCACCAGGTCAAACCCCCTTGACCCAACCCTTGGATCACCAGGTCAAACCCCTTTGATCCAACCCTTGGATCACCAGGTCAAACCCCCTTGATCCAACCCTTGGATCACCAGGTCAAACCCCTTTGATCCAAACCTTGGATCACCAGGTCAAACCCCCTTGATCCAAACCTTGGATCACTAGGTCAAACCCCTTTGATCCAAACCTTGGATCACCCCCTTGATCCAAACCCTGGATCACCAGGTCAAACTCCCTTGATCCAAACCTTGGATCACCAGGTCAAACCCCCTTGATCCAAACCTTGGATCACTAGGTCAAACCCCTTTGATCCAAACCTTGGATCACCCCCTTGATCCAAACCCTGGATCACCAGGTCAAACTCCCTTGATCCAAACCTTGGATCACCAGGTCAAACCCCCTTGATCCAAACCTTGGATCACCAGGTCAAACCCCTTTGATCCAAACCTTGGATCACCCCCTTGATCCAAACCCTGGATCACCAGGTCAAACCCCCTTGATCCAACCCTTGGATCACCAGGTCAAACCCCTTTGATCCAAACCTTGGATCACCCCCTTGATCCAAACCCTGGATCACCAGGTCAAACCCCTTTGATCCAAACCTTGGATCACCCCCTTGATCCAAACCCTGGATCACCAGGTCAAACTCCCTTGATCCAACCCTTGGATCACCAGGTCAAACCCCTTTGATCCAACCCTTCGATCACCAGGTCAAACCCCTTTGATCCAACCCTTGGATCACCAGGTCAAACCCCCTTGATCCAAACCTTGGATCACCAGGTCAAACTCCCTTGATCCAAACCTTGGATCACCAGGTCAAACCCCTTTGATCCAAACCTTGGATCACCCCCTTGATCCAAACCCTGGATCACCAGGTCAAACCCCCTTGATCCAACCCTTGGATCACCAGGTCAAACCCCTTTGATCCAAACCTTGGATCACCCCCTTGATCCAAACCTTGGATCACCAGGTCAAACCCCCTTGATCCAAACCTTGGATCACCAGGTCAAACCCCTTTGATCCAAACCTTGGATCACCCCCTTGATCCAAACCCTGGATCACCAGGTCAAACCCCCTTGATCCAACCCTTGGATCACCAGGTCAAACCCCTTTGATCCAAACCTTGGATCACCCCCTTGATCCAAACCCTGGATCACCAGGTCAAACCCCTTTGATCCAAACCTTGGATCACCCCCTTGATCCAAACCCTGGATCACCAGGTCAAACTCCCTTGATCCAACCCTTGGATCACCAGGTCAAACCCCTTTGATCCAACCCTTCGATCACCAGGTCAAACCCCTTTGATCCAACCCTTGGATCACCAGGTCAAACCCCCTTGATCCAAACCTTGGATCACCAGGTCAAACCCCTTTGATCCAACCCTTGGATCACCAGGTCAAACCCCTTTGATCCAACCCTTGGATCACCAGGTCAAACCCCTTTGATCCAACCCTTGGATCACCAGGTCAAACCCCCTTGATCCAAACCTTGGATCACCAGGTCAAACCCCTTTGATCCAACCCTTGGATCACCAGGTCAAACCCCTTTGATCCAACCCTTGGATCACCAGGTCAAACCCCCTTGATCCAACCCTTGGATCACCAGGTCAAACCCCTTTGATCCAAACCTTGGATCACCAGGTCAAACCCCTTTGATCCAAACCTTGGATCACCCCCTTGATCCAAACCCTGGATCACCAGGTCAAACTCCCTTGATCCAAACCTTGGATCACCAGGTCAAACCCCTTTGATCCAAACCTTGGATCACCCCCTTGATCCAAACCCTGGATCACCAGGTCAAACTCCCTTGATCCAAACCTTGGATCACCAAGTCAAACCCCCTTGATCCAACCCTTGGATCACCAGGTCAAACCCCTTTGATCCAACCCTTCGATCACCAGGTCAAACCCCTTTGATCCAACCCTTGGATCACCAGGTCAAACCCCTTTGATCCAACCCTTGGATCACCAGGTCAAACCCCCTTGATCCAACCCTTGGATCACCAGGTCAAACCCCTTTGATCCAACCCTTGGATCACCAGGTCAAACCCCTTTGATCCAACCCTTGGATCACCAGGTCAAACCCCTTTGATCCAACCCTTGGATCACCAGGTCAAACCCCCTTGATCCAAACCTTGGATCACCAGGTCAAACCCCCTTGATCCAAACCTTGGATCACCAGGTCAAACCCCTTTGATCCAAACCTTGGATCACCCCCTTGATCCAAACCCTGGATCACCAGGTCAAACTCCCTTGATCCAAACCTTGGATCACCAGGTCAAACCCCTTTGATCCAAACCTTGGATCACCCCCTTGATCCAAACCCTGGATCACCAGGTCAAACTCCCTTGATCCAAACCTTGGATCACCAAGTCAAACCCCCTTGATCCAACCCTTGGATCACCAGGTCAAACCCCTTTGATCCAACCCTTCGATCACCAGGTCAAACCCCTTTGATCCAACCCTTGGATCACCAGGTCAAACCCCTTTGATCCAACCCTTGGATCACCAGGTCAAACCCCCTTGATCCAACCCTTGGATCACCAGGTCAAACCCCTTTGATCCAACCCTTGGATCACCAGGTCAAACCCCTTTGATCCAACCCTTGGATCACCAGGTCAAACCCCTTTGATCCAACCCTTGGATCACCAGGTCAAACCCCCTTGATCCAAACCTTGGATCACCAGGTCAAACCCCCTTGATCCAAACCTTGGATCACCAGGTCAAACCCCTTTGATCCAAACCTTGGATCACCCCCTTGATCCAAACCCTGGATCACCAGGTCAAACTCCCTTGATCCAAACCTTGGATCACCAAGTCAAACCCCCTTGATCCAACCCTTGGATCACCAGGTCAAACCCCTTTGATCCAACCCTTCGATCACCAGGTCAAACCCCTTTGATCCAACCCTTGGATCACCAGGTCAAACCCCTTTGATCCAACCCTTGGATCACCAGGTCAAACCCCCTTGATCCAACCCTTGGATCACCAGGTCAAACCCCTTTGATCCAACCCTTGGATCACCAGGTCAAACCCCTTTGATCCAACCCTTGGATCACCAGGTCAAACCCCTTTGATCCAACCCTTGGATCACCAGGTCAAACCCCCTTGATCCAAACCTTGGATCACCAGGTCAAACCCCCTTGATCCAACCCTTGGATCACCAGGTCAAACCCCTTTGATCCAACCCTTGGATCACCAGGTCAAACCCCCTTGATCCAAACCTTGGATCACCAGGTCAAACCCCCTTGATCCAAACCTTGGATCACCAGGTCAAACCCCTTTGATCCAACCCTTGGATCACCAGGTCAAACCCCCTTGATCCAACCCTTGGATCACCAGGTCAAACCCCTTTGATCCAACCCTTGGATCACCAGGTCAAACCCCTTTGATCCAACCCTTGGATCACCAGGTCAAACCCCCTTGATCCAACCCTTGGATCACCAGGTCAAACCCCCTTGATCCAACCCTTGGATCACCAGGTCAAACCCCCTTGATCCAACCCTTGGATCACCAGGTCAAACCCCCTTGATCCAAACCTTGGATCAATGGGGTTTGAATACCGGACCACTGTTGGCAATTCGCGGCCACGACCTTTTCCGCAGGCCGCGGAGCCCTGTATGCAAATTTTGTTTAAATGCGAAAACCAAAAAATTGGGAACGCACAGCAAAAATACGGACTTCTCTCCCTTAATACTCTATCCCCAAGCACGCAAGCTGCTGTAAACCAAAGATTCAAACCGATTGATTTTCAGGCCTTTCGTTGCGGGACCCCTATTTATTCGCGTTATGTGTCGCAACCGCGGTCCCCGCTTTGGCACAAAGGGGCGAATGCACTCGTAGCCATATTGCAGTCGCAACCGCTATGCTTCATCACGTCTTTTGTGATTTGGACAAGTTTTGGGGGCTTGACTAATTTACCCCCCCCCCTCCAAGTATTCCTCCTCTTCCAAACTTGTCACATTTCGCCCCGTGGGCGTTGCACCTATCAATCACCGATCCGTGCGTGTTCGCGTCCACATAAACCGTTTGCGGCGCCTCGAATAACGGCCCCCAGCAGCAGAAGCCATTGGCAACTGGTTTCGGTCAAACGCCGGCGCGCTCGACCGCAATCTTCTGCCATGGAACCGCCGACGCGTGCCAAAACCTTCAATTGAACGCGCCGAACAGCCTTTTGAACAGCCTTTGGGAGAACCTTTCGAACGGCGAACGATGGCGTAATGCGCACCTTTCGTGTCCCTAATGTCCTGTTTACGCCTCTCCATTACAGTGAGAGGCAAACGGGTCGGTGGGAGTAATGTGCCGGAGGGGAAGAAGGGCCGACGCCCTAAAAAGGGACAACTCCTTACGAGAAAGGAGGCCGACGGGGCCATTAACAGATCCCATCGGTGAATAAAAAGTGAAGGGTCAATACTGGTGAAGAAGGGAAGGACAGAAGTCGAAGGAAATTTGAGGAAAGTAAAGATTACCTTACCCATTAACCTTAACTTTAACTCTCATCTTAGCTTTAACATTTGTTTTACAGTATGGCCAGAAAAATATCTTTAACCTTAACCAAGCTTGTAACTGCCGACGTTGCATCTAAAGCTAATGTTATTTTACCTAAAGGTTAAGGTTAAAATTAAGGCTAAAGCTATTGTTAAGGTTAAGGTTAAGGTTAAGGTTAAGGTTAAGGTTAAGGTTACGGTTAAGGCTAAGGGTAAGGTTAAGGCTAAGGGTAAGGTTAAAGTTAGGGTTTAGGTCATGGTTAAGGTTGAGGTTGAGGTTGAGGTTAAGGTTAAGGTTAAGGTTAAGGTTAAGGTTAAGGTTAAGGTTAAGGTTATGGTTAAGGTTAAGGTTAAGGTTAAGGTTAAGGTTAAGGTTAAGGTTTAGGTTAAGGTTAAGGTTAAGGTTAAGGTTAAGGTTAAGGTTAAGGTTAAGGTTAAGGTTAAGGTTAAGGTTAAGGTTAAGGTTAAGGTTAAGGTTAAGGTTAAGGTTAAGGTTAAGGTTAAGGTTAAGGTTAAGGTTAAGGTTGAGGTTAAGGTTAAGGTTGAGGTAAAGGTTAAGGTTATTGCTAACCTTAGCTTATCTTGCCTTATCTTGTAACTGTGAAGCATTTAAATTTGAAAATTGGGATAAGAGTTAAGATTACTTTACCCTAAACTTAAACCTTAACTTTAAATCGACCTAAAATAGCTCTCACCTAAGCTTTCATTTGCTCGCCTTATCTTACCTAAATTTACCTTAGCTCACCTTAGCTTACATTAACTTACATAAATTTACCCTAAACCCTACCTTACCTAAACGTTCATCTTGTGTAATGTTTGCCTCGACCTTACAATATCTTGAAGAACCTTCACTTCCCTTATCTTACTTTACCTGAACTTACTTTACCCTAGGTTACCTTAGGTTACCTTCCCTGACCTTAGCTTAAACCTTACCTTACATACCTTGCCCAAGCTTGCTTAGCTGCTTAGCCTTGCCTTACCTTTCCAACACTTTGCCATACTTTTTAAACCTTATTATGCGGTAAGGTATATTGACTACTTCGATCGCTTTCTCCTGTCTTACTCCCATTCTCTCTCTCTCTCTCTCTCTCTCTCTCTCTCTCTCTCTCTCTGTCTTTCTCTCTCTCTCACTCTCTCCTGTCTACCCCATGTCATAAACCTGGATCCAGGGCGTCTCCCATCCCTATTACTGTTTACCACACACCCTTCCCGTCCTTGAAGACCGAGAGAGAGAAGAGAGAGAGAGGCGCGCGGAGAGACGCAGGTAGGGCGTGGTCGTCTTCCCCAGTTGGCAGCCGGCCTCACCCCCGCACGCCAACATGGCCAAAGTTGAAGTGCAAATTCGCACTTGTTGCTGTTGCGGACTTTCACTTTCTACTCTTCTTACTGCTCTTTACACTTTGGTAAGTTTGGAAAAGAGGTTTCTCCAATATTTTTGCAATTTGACTTCAAATTTTAACTAAAACTCGTCCAAATTCCTCTTTTACATATGAGTCAGGAGGAATTTGTTTTTAACAGCGACACAATCATAAATGTTACACAGTGAGCGCAAATGGTGGAGTGGTACGGAGGTTATGACTCACTAGTGCCTTAATGACGTACTATCTCTCTCTCTCTCTCTCTCTCTCTCTCTCTCTCTCTCTCTTTCTTTCTTTCTTTCTTTCTTCCTCTCTCCCTTTCTGCTTCAGAACATTCACTTTCTCTTCGACTAACTGCCGTTTTTTGTCTTTTTTCCTTTCTTCGTCATTTCTGCCGCCACTTAAACGTCCACCCCCTCCCCTTTCTCCTCCTCGCCGAGGTAAAACCGGAAAGGAACAGAGGGGAAATTGGTTCTTGACGCGTTTCCTCCGCCTCTCTAGCGCCCATCCGGCGAATGTACAGCGATCAGCCGCCTCCGGTGATCCGGTTCGCCATCGATTCCAAGCGCAGATCGCGTTGTTTTGTTGTTGCGCATACCGCACTTAGTGGAGACAAATTGGAAGAGAGAAAGAGAGAGAGAGAGAGAGAGAGAGAGAGAGAGAGAGAGATTTCTGGGGGTAACAATGCAAAAAAAGGAAAAGAAATGCAGCAGCGGGGTATTGAACCCGGTACCTCTAGTTTGGTAGTCAGGCGCCTAGGCGCTGCGCCACGCGACAACTTTTTTTCAAGGCGCCGGAGCCGCTTACATGCACCGGCCAGCAGCGCCGGCGGGTTCCCCCAACTTTTTATATAGGTGTCGCCAACGGAAATCTTATGCTAATTGCGAAAACATGCAAAGCATGCTCTGTCGACGATTGATTAGACTACGAATTTCAATGTCAACAGAGCATCACTAGAACATTCTAATGTTATTGGCATGATTCCAATTTGGCGATAGCTATAACGACTATTCCCTTGTAAAGTCAAGAACATAATTTAAGTTAAAATAATGTTGGTCATGTTTAAGTCTTAAGGTTAAGGTTCTAATTTCCAGATTCTCTTTTCCCTGTTGGCCGGCCTCGCCGCCTACGGTTTGAGTGACACATCAACCAACGGAGATGCCTCTTATTTTCGCAGTTGCGAGCTCGAAGCTCAGGGTAAACTCACAGCTGGTCAGTTTCTTCGTTTTCAAAATCCACACTTAAGTTTCAATTTCAGAAAACAGGAAGCTGACATTCAGTGGTGGCCACACCGTTGTAGTGGTGGAGGATTCCTCCTCCTACCATTGTTCATTCGGATTGTACACGGAGGAACTGAAGTTCGCACAAGATAGTGAGTTAAGGTCTTAAGGTTAAGGTTAAGGTTAAGGTTAAGGTTAAGGTTAAGGTTAAGGTTAAGGTTAAGGTTAAGGTTAAGGTTAAGGTTAAGGTTAAGGTTAAGGTTAAGGTTAAGGTTAAGGTTAAGGTTAAGGTTAAGGTTAAGGTTAAGGTTAAGGTTAAGGTTAATGTTAAGGTTAAGGTTAAGGTTAAGGTTAAGGTTAAGGTTAAGGTTAAGGTTAAGGTTAAGGTTAATGTTAAGGTTAAGGTTAAGGTTGAGGTTAAGGTTAAGGTTAAGGTTAAGGTTAAGGTTAAGGTTAAGGTTAAGGTTAAGGTTAAGGTTAAGGTTAAGGTTAAGGTTAAGGTCAAGGTAAACGTAAGGTTAAAGTTAACGTTAAGGTTGCGTTAAATGCTAAGGTTAATGCTTTTTCAGCCCGAAGCAGCATCCTAACCATCGACATCATCATCTACGTCCTCATGGTCTTGGCCTCAATCCTTCTGCTCATCGGCCTCGCCCTTTATAACCAATGGCTAATGGTGCCCTGGATGATTATTATGACTATTGAGATAATCAGAGGATTTATCTCAGTTTTCTTCATCTTCTGGTACTCTTATGTAAGTTTTACAGTAACCTACCGTAACCTTCATCGAATTTTTTAGTCCAACCTTGCTCGCATTGCCACAGGAATCTTCTTCTTGGGCCTTCAACTATGCCATGTAAGTTTTTATCGCAATGTTTTGACTTTTAATCTGTTTATCGTTTAAAATTGACTATAATTAATTTCTGACGCGACCGCAGCGCGCGCCAGCTAGCATTTATGGCGTTTTTGCTGTAAACTGGTCAATTTGATTTTTTTTTCGTTTAAGAAATTTACAATGGAGAAAAGTGGGAATAATGAAATTTTAGCTAATTTATCAAAAAATAGAAAAATGCAGACGTGTTTTTTATCAGGTGTTTTTATTTTTGGGATTCACAGTATTTGAGTTTTAAATTCATAGTCAGCATAAAATTTCCCACATTTTTCATAGCATATTTGTTGTATTTTCTAGATTTTTAAAAATTACAGTACCCTACCGTAACCCAGTCGAAACTCGATATTGGTCTAAAAGTTTCAACTGGACTGATTTGAGTTTGGGATTTGAAGATTTTGGCGGCAGTTTCGGTACGATTTCAGGGTTTTCAACTTTTTTTCCTACCAGCCTGGGGACATGCCAGAGAAAATCGAGCATAAGTCAAAAACCAGCTCCATTAAGCAAATTTTATATTTACTGCTTGATTCTGAATGGTCATCTCTATCGAATGGTATAGGACTCACCTCGGTCCGATTTGAGTTGGCTGAGCTAGTTTTAATAGAATTCGCGCAGCGCGCAGCAAACACTACGAATCCGCAATGCGGCCGCGACACAATGCGACCGCGCAGCAACCGTCGCGCAGCAACCGCCGCGCGCACAAATCACCAATCAATTGCAATTTGCATTCTGATCTACCGTCTGCTGATCATAAACGCAGATAAAATCGATCGTAACTCGAAAACCAGCCCCTTTTTGCAAATTTGAATTTCACTGCTTTACTCAGGAAGAAAATCTCCATCGAATGGTGTAGGGCTTACCTCGATCCTGCAAACGCTACGCAACCACAACGCAAACGCGCCCCAACCGCTACGCGACCGCGCCGCACCCTCACCGCAACCGCGCTGCAATCGCACCGCAACCGCCGCGCGTGCCAATCACCAATCAATAACAAATTTCCTTCAGATCTCCCTTCTGATGATCGTCATCGCTAAGTTCCAGCGCATTTACAACCGAAAGAACGGATTGCCCGTCGATTCCACGGTAAGATGCGTTCCTTCTTTCCGAGGCCGGTTTCTCTGTTTTCGCCCCTCGGATTATCCTCTAATTGCCCGTCTCGCTGCCATTCGAAGTATGCAATTTTCAGTATAACCAGAGGGGCTACCCTCCTTCATCTGCCTATGGATATGCCCCCGACCCCAGACACCAGCAGGAGTACTATCCGGACCCCGCCAGGGACCTCTACTACGGAACTCCTCAGCACCACCAACAACCGTATGAGAATCACGGATATCGCTATTAATGGAAAGGAGATGAAGAATGTGCCAAAAACTGCGATCTGCTCAAACAAATCTTGCCTTTAAAGATGTGTATAATAAAGTTTATATCCATAGGAGATTTTTTCAGAACGGAGATTGAAAATGTCTCAATTTGTGGCGAGAGAACCAGCGAAAAATGCTTCAAATGAGACTTTTGAGTTAAACTGAGATATTTAGTAACTGAGTGACTCAACTGAGGCAAAAATTGTACCAGAAATGCCTCAATTGAGTCATTTGAACCTCAGTAACTAATTAGGAGTAAAACTGAGAAAACAAGTTGATGAGATCTCAATTGAGGTGACCGAAGGAGATAAAAATGTCTCTACTGAGGCAAACGTGAGTGAGAGATGCCTCAAACTTGACATCCGAACAAATTCCAGACGGAATACCAGACGGAATGAGAAAAGTCTCCGTTGAGGCGTAAAAGAGAATAAAATGTATGAGTAAGGGAGAAATGTCTCAATGACTCAAAAGGGGGCAGGAATGACTCAAATGAGGCATTTTAGGACAATTAATCTTTTAAATGCTCTCAGTTAAGGTAACATTGAGAAAGTAATGCTTCGGTGAGACATTTGAAGAGGCCCCAGTTGAGACAAACGTTGTGAGGGCATGCCTCAAATGCCTCAACTGAGATAAGAATAAGCCAAAAATGCCTCTAAAGAACATCAGTAAATTTTTACTGATAAATGTCTCAATGGGGGCAATACTGAGAAAAACCCCTCGGTTAGACAGAAACGCCTCAAATGAGATATTTGCTTCAGAGATCATTGTGAGGGTCAAATATCTCAATTTAGAGGAAACAATGTCCGAAATGCCTCAATTGAGAATGCCTCAATTGAGACTTCAGAATTCTAGTAAGCTTACAGGAAATCGGTCTCAATAGAAGGAGAAATATCTCAAATGAGGTAACTGAAATTCAAACGTCTCAATTAAAACCGAGGGTTATCAGGAATGTCTCAACTGAGACAAAAAACGCCTCAAATAAGGCATTTGAACACGAAAGGAAGAAAGGTCTCAAAAGAGATCACAGCTAGGGAGAAACGTCTCAAATGAGATGTTTGGTAAGGGAGGGAGAAGTGTGTGTCTCTGAGTATGAGATAAAAGTGTCTCAAATCAAAAAACGCTTAAAACGCCTCAAATGAGACATTCTCTTATAAGAAAGCTTTCAGTAAGAATAACCTCAACTCATATAACATTGATAAAAATGCCTCAGTTAGGGGAGAATAGCCTCAACTGAGACAAAATTGTATTATAAATGCCTCAATGAGACATTCTAGCACAAGGAAATTTTCAGTAAGAAGGATCTCAATGAGGCTACAGTTACGGAGCAATATCTCAAAGAGGCTTCAGATTTCAGTCAATTGAGGCAAACAAAGTATGGAATCGGAGATCTAAATGTCTCAAATGAGGCATAAGGGAGTGAAAAATGCCTATAATTTGACATTCGAACACCGCTTCGATCTAAATATCACAATTGAGGTAGCAGTGAAATTCATCTTGTCGCATTGGGATTAAAAGATCAAAAAATGAGGTGAAAAGACTTTGGAAGAAATCTAAAATTTTATTTTAAACATTTTTAACATTAAAAAACCAGGTTTAAATATTTATTTGTGAAAAATATACCCATTTACCCTTTAAAAAATGACTGACCTTACCGAAACCTTCGCGTTGGGTCCCGCCACGATTGCGGCGGCTGGGGTTATTTAACTGTGCGGCACTGCATCTGCGTTCGCTTTCGCGTGAGCTTTTTACTGCAGTAATATTCAAAACCGCATTATAATTCAATAAAAGCTTTTTTAAATCACAATTTTAATTTTTAAATTTTAAAAACAATTAAATTTCAGATGGATATGGAAAATTTCCGCCTATTTCAACAGAGTTTAATGGAAAGATGCCAACAACGCATCGACGCTGGAATCATTCCTATTTTTCACAGCGATCGGCCACCGAAAAGAAGCTTTCCAGTAATTTAATTAATAAAAATTTGCAGTTTAAAACTTTTTTAAGGTTGTAAAACGTCAAAAACCCATCACGGCGAAGGAAATGAAGGGGCCGAACCCTGTAAAGGTCGGTTTTTTTCATTTTTATGATTTTTTAAAATTATTTTTAGAAAGAAAAATCGTGTTGCTTGGTTTTGGAGAGAAAACCTAAACAAATCCGATGCCGCCGGCAACATTATTCAATTCCTTACACTTCGAAGTTGAGAAAAATGGGAAGGGCGAACAAATTGAGTTTTTTGAAAGCTAGAAAGGTTGGTAATTTATTATATTTTAAATTATTTTGTTAAACATTTAAATTTTATTGATATATTCTGATAATAAGTCTTATTGTCAGTTGAGGCAAAAATAAGTGAGAAATGTCTCAAATGAGGTACCTCTGAGGTATAAGGTCTGAGTTTTCTGTGAGGGAGATCTCTCAAAAAAGACTTTTTATGCGATTGATTCACTTTTGCCTCTATTGAGGCATTCCGACATTCGATAACTTAACTGAGACATCTCGGGTCGAAATGTCTCATTTGAGGCATAACTGTTGCATATTGAAATTTTTCAAATGCAACATTCTGTTACATATCTCTGAGGCAAAAGGTCTCAATTGAGTCTTTGTGGTAGAGAGACTTCTCAAGTGAGACTTATCTTTCCTACAAGCACTGTTCTCACTTTTTCCTCAATTGAGAGATTCCAACTTTCGATTACTTACCTGAGTCATTTCGGGTAGCAATGTCTCATTTGTGGCATAGCTGTTTCCTCGATTTATCGAAATGCCTCAATCTATTTAAGCCTCCCGGATCTCTTAAAGACTTTTCTATTTCTCTGAGGAAGAGGGCTTTCATTAAAATCTCTATGAGATAGAAAGATACTTCTCGATTCAGACTTTTCTCCCTTAACCACTTTTGCCTCAATTGAGACTTTTCAGCTTAATATAACCTCAACTGAGACATCCCGGGTCGCCAGGTCTCATTTGAGGCATAATTGTTTGGAGATGTAAATGCTTCAGTGCATTTAGATATTTATGCCTCCCTGGTACCTCAAATGAGACCTTTCCATTTCTCTGAGGAAGAGGGTCTCAGTTGGGATCTCTGTGAGACAGAGAGAGAGCCTATGCCTTATTTAAGGCATAACTGTTTACTCGGTTGATTCAAATGCCTCAGTGTGTGTATGCCTCCCTGGTACCTCAAATGAGGCATTTCCACTTCAAAACGCTTTCATGGTTCATATGTCTCACCTGAAAATAGTTTAACCTTACTTTTCCCTCATTTCAGATGTATCAATTGGGGGCAATTCAAAAGCAAACCTCAGTTTGAGTTTTCACACTTTGTCTCAATTGAGACTACCATCTGATAGTTCAAATGTCTCAATTTCGCAAAACAGTGAGGTAAATGAGAGATACGAAGTCTCAATTCAACATCTTTCACAACCAGAGGTATAAATCTCTCAAATGAGACATTAGAAATTTATCTCTCAGTTGAGTTACTCTTGAGATAGAAAAGTCTCACTTAACTGAGGCCTCAATTGAGACATTTCAATTCCTCCGTATCTCTCTCACCTCTCTATTTCAGGCCTCCCACGACTTCATCTGCCTCCACCACTGGCGCATGCTCAAATACTCCAAACCCTCGAGTCGTTGGCCTCATTCCTCAAATGAAAAAGAAAGTTCCCCCTCTTTTCTGGAAAGGATGCAACTGAAATTGGATGAAGATAGTGAAGAGAGTGATGTAAGTAAAATTAAAGTTTTGCATTCACTTTTAATTGAACAGGATGAGGAAGTTTGCAAACCAAAACGAGGTAAAAGAGGAACTACGCCTGTGTCCTCAGAGGCAGAGAGTGATGGCGAATCGACTATTTCGTCATTGGGATCCGCCGAGTACTCGTGAGTTTTGATTTTTTGACTCTCTAACACAATTTTCTTGTGTAGCTTACCTGAATCGGAAGAAGATGAGGTGATGTCAGTAGAGGAGGGGATCATGAGTGGAGAGGAGGAAGACGAGGAGTCGGTGAAAAAAGAGGAGCCCTCTGATGACGAAGAGGAGACAGATCCCCAGACAAGGAAAGAGAGTCACGTCGAAGATGAGGATATGGAGGAGGACATGAAGGGAGGCGATGGTGAGTGAGTGAGTGAGTGAGTGAGTGAGTGAGTGAGTGAGTGAGTGAGTGAGTGAGTGAGCGAGTGAGTGAGTGAGTGAGTGAGTGAGTGAGTGAGCGAGTGAGTGAGTGAGTGAGCGAGTGAGACTAACATCAAATATCTCCAGATGACTACGCTTCTGATGACGAAGACCATTACAACCACCTCGCCCCCTGGAATTTCGAGCAACACGTGGAGCGCCTGACAGAAGAAGTCGAAGTTGAAATACCTAACGAACCTCACGCATTTGGAGATCCTTGCAACTGGCAGAAATTCGCATTCTCTAAACAAGACTTCAGCAGTAGTGACGAAGATTCAGATGACGAAAGTGAAACAGAAGAGGCTCCAAAGGTAGGTAGTGTAGCTTGTGAGACAGGTTTCGGCTAACGTACTAGCTTTGATTCGCTTTAGCTCAAAAAATCTTCTCAAATAATGTTTCAGATCGGGCTGCACTTACTCCCCGCGGCTACCCTCAGGCGGTACCGTAAGGCCTTTCACATTCCTACAAAGTCCAGTGCTACCAAGAGTGTGGTAAGTTCTCTCTGTCTCTGTCTCTATCTTTGTCTTTGTCTATGTCTCTCTGTCTATGACTCTCTCGCTCTCTCTCTCTCTCTCTCAATTTATGAAACCCTTATTTTCAGATGCTCCACGGCGTGTCCCACCACTTCTCCCAGATTGAAATCGACCGCTCCTCCACCCTGGCCGCTTTCTTCGCCAAAACCAAAAACTTCCAAAACACGTCAGACGAAGAAGAGGAAGAAGAGTAATCCTCCTCCCAGTTGTAAATATATCATGTAAATTGAAAGTAGGATATGTATTTTGATTGTCACGGAATAGTCCTCTTGGAAGTATCAGGGGTCTTAGCGCACCCTCATCTCTCGCTCCTTCTTCACAGCCTCTTTGCGATCCTCCTCCAAGAGAGGTCCCCACTGGGGAGTGGCTTTCCAAAGTGCCTCCCAGAGTTCCTTTTTCCTCAGACAGTCGGTTGCCCTAAGAGTGGCAAAGCAGAGAGGGAAGAAGAGGGCAGCTCCCACACACGTCCAACCAACGGCAGAGAGGGCTGAGGGCAGCGGATCAGTAGAGATGAAGGCGGAGATTATGGAGATGAGGAGACAACCCTAAAAAAACCTTAATAAGAGCTTAAGAGAATACATACCACTAGGGCTAGTGGGCAAATGACCATCCAGCTGAACCAGTTGAAGGTGTCTACATAGCGCCAGGACGGGGACATGGTGGAGAGATTTCTGAAAGTGAGTGAGTGAATGAGTGAGTGAGGAACATACACAGTGAACCGCTTTGACTTGTAGATGTAGGCAAAAGCAATGAGCTCCAGAAGCACGATAAAGAGACAGATCACGTCGGAGAAGTACTGGACTACAAGGACTTGAAAGCCGCCTCCTAAAACATTGAGGTTAGAGAGAGATTGAGATAGAGAGAGAGTCGTACCTGGTACTGCAAAGAGGATTGAAATGCCGCATCCTACTGCAAGCAAGCCTGCAGAATACACCCACAGAAACGTTTTGTTCTCAACTGCTGAGACATAGCTGTCCCGGATGAGGCATAGTAGAACCCATAGGTTGACAAACTGGAAATGCCTCACTCAGGGACTCACTCCCTCATTCACTTACTACCTCACTCACTTACTGAGTACCTCACTCACTTACTCACTACCTCACTCACTCACTACCTCACTCACTCACTCACTCACTCACTCACTCACTCACTCACTCACTCACTCACTCACTCACTCACTCACTCACTCACTCACTCACTCACTCACTCACTCACTCACTCACTCACTCACTCACTCACTCACTCACTCACTCACTCACTCACTCACTCACTCACTCACTCACTCACTCACTCACTCACTCACTCACTCACTCACTCACTCACTCACTCACTCACTCACTCACTCACTCACTCACTCACTCACTCACTCACTCACTCACTCACTCACTCACTCACTCACTCACTCACTCATTCACTCACTCACTCTCACTCTCACTCTCACTCTCTCTCTCTCATTCACTCACTCACTCACTCTCACTCTCTCTCTCTCTCTCTCTTCTTCTCTATCTATCTTTATCTCTCCACTCACAATAGCTATCCAACCACGGATGAACTCAAAAAGAAAATGCAGAAAGCTCCAAATCCACCCATGCTTAAATCCAGCCAACACCTGAAATTTCACCTTTTTTTATATCATCTTTAAGACACAACCTCCACATATGCAAACTGAATGTAGTGAAGTCTCTTCTCTGCCAAGAGTTTCACCCTTTCCTCTGGTGTGAAATCAGGGAAAACTAGATCTGAATTACTACTAATCAAGGATACAAGAATAAGGAGGTACTAGATAAATGACCGAGGTAGAGGAAAGTGGAGAGAGTAATGAGGATGTAGACAAAGAGCACGGAGAGTCCCACAACAGCTGCGTCTCTTCTAGGAGGGAATGAGAAGCCACGATGGGAGGAGAGTTGGAGGATGACTCCAGAACCCAACCTGGAAGGGTTTGAAAATGAAGAAGCCTTGAAGTTTCGGTTGTCTTGAGCCCACTCCTGGATATCTTTTAGGTAAGTGGGGGTTCTAATGGAATTTTCTTGAGCTTAATACCGTAGATTTTTGTGAACTTATATTTAGGTCAAAAGACCTTAGATGTTTAGAGCTTAAAATTTTGAATGTTCATGGCTTAAAACCTTAGAGGCTTAGCAATCAAAATCTTAGATATTCAAGGCTTAAGACCTGAAATGTTTAGAATTTTCATATATGTTCACAGCTTGAGACCTTAGATGTTTAGGTCTTAAGGTCTTAAGAAGGAGATTTAGGGTTTAGGACTTAATATGCTAAGAGCTGGGACTTCGGCTGTTCTAGATCTTAGGTGCTCGAAACTGAAGACCTTAGATATTTATGGCTCAAGACTTAAGTAGAGACCTCGGATGTTTTGGACTTAAAATCTTAGATGCTTACAACTCAAGACCTTAGGTTTTTAGGGTTAACAATTTAAATATTAATCATGAAGACATTTATGCTTAGAGATCGAAACTTTGATTGTTTAGGGTTTAAGCCTTTATACGTTCAAGGCTTTAGATTTTAAATGTTTGCGGCATAATACCTTTGAAGAAATTTTAGGCCAAATACCTCAAATGTTTAAGGCTGAAGACCTTAGACGCTTAAGGCTTAAGACTGTACGTGTTTCGGACAGAGTCAAGGACTTATCTGTTAAGGTCTTAATAAGCGATTAGGGTAACATACCCAAAACAGAGGATGGCACTGGAAGCGGCGTCGGTCCAAGCTTCGAAGGAGTAGAGTTTGGGCCAATCGGGAGTGAAAAGGAAGCGAAGGCCTTCTCCGCACTTTGGTTGACAGAAACCTGATAACGAAGTTTAATCGTTTAAAAGTCAATTACCTAGAATTAAGAGAGCGAAATGGTAGGCAACACAGAGGGGTACTGTAGTTGTGGTTACGTACTTCAGCCAGGTGACGGAGAAAAGAGGCAGAATCAGCATCTGAATCGGAATATGTCCTCTCTCTTTTTCTCTCTCTCTCTCTCTTTCTCTCTCTCTCTCTCTTCAACAACATACCGTAATCCATACTCCAACAAGGCACCAAGTGACTGAACCCGTAGGTAAAGTGAGTTCTGAAGCCACAGCTACCTCTTTGAACATATTCGTGCCAATGAAAGAGGCAAAAGGTGTCGATCGCTGATTAGTGGCTCTGCTGTTGGCGAGAGATCGGTACTGTTGAGCACACTCAAGAGAATAGGTCCTATCTTCTGTTAGAAGACACGTTTCAGCTGTCCTAAAAGAAGTTTTGAGTGTGAGTCTGTCCTCACCTATGGTCAAAGCAGGTAATGGGGAGGTAGCTGCAACTCTCCCATGGCACTTCTGAAGGAGTGCGCAGACCTTCAAATGAGAGTACGGCAAACGCGGCGGTGTGGGCGAGCCAGACAGATTGGGAACAAGTACGTAGTACAATGACGAAAGCCATGGAAGAGGCTAGTCCTTAAAAGGAGGGTTCAAAGAGGCAGAGACAGAGACAGAGACAGAGGCAGAGACAGAGACAGAGACAGAGGCAGAGGCAGAGGCAGAGACAGAGACAGAGACAGAGACAGAGACTGAGACTGAGACAGAGACAGAGACAGAGACAGAGACTGAGACTGAGACTGAGACCGAGACTGAGACTGAGACTGAGACTGAGACTGAGACTGAGACTGAGACTGAGACTGAGACTGAGACTGAGACTGAGACTGAGACTGAGACTGAGACTGAGACTGAGACTGAGACTGAGACTGAGACTGAGACTGAGACTGAGACTGAGACTGAGACTGAGACTGAGACTGAGACTGAGACTGAGAACCCCAACCTACCTCCCATCATCGGCACGGCGCGTCGAAACAGATGAAAAGCTCCGAAAGAGCAAAATTGAGCCGCTCCTATTTCCAGAACCAACAAGGGGACTCCAACCACCCCCAGACAGAACAGAAACTGTCCTATGAAGACAATTCCTCCGTGGCGGATACAGTAAGCGGGGAAGGAGAAGACTTGCGGTGAACCGATAAGAAAGGCAAGGCTCAGAGTGAAGAAGAAGCAGCTGCTAAGAGGTCTCGCAGCGATCTGTCGACTGACTGACGGTTGAGGAGGAGAAGAGGGAGGAGATGGGAGATAGTCATCATCTCCTTCCACAGTTTCGTCGTTTTTACTGACCTAAATGAGAAAATAAAGGCGGAGGAGAGGAAACCGACCGCTTTGCTCGCCATACAAGGAGGAAAATGGAGAAATTAGGTTATGAAAGCAAATGGAACTGTTATTAGCATACATGAAGTCGAATATACGCGATGAGCTTTCTGTTTTCGGTGACCTGCGGCCGCTTGAAGACTGCTTTCATGTGAGTAATGCGACCTTCGGCCGCATCGGAGCCGCTTTGCGGTCCCACGCTAAGTGAATTCTACCGTTGGGTAGCCAAATAAGGGCACCTCAGTTCATAAAAATGTTTCTGTTTTGGTCAAATTTGTGTGGCTGCCAAATTCTCCATTCTGTCACAACATTGAAGAAATGGAGTGTCTGACACTCTCTCGTTTTCTCACTCACTCTCTCTCTATCTTTATCCATCAATCTCTCTCTCCTCCTGGCCCGCGCTGTCTTTCGCATCTCATAAACTACGCAAATCTAGCAACTTTATTAACTTTCGAATATTTGTAAACTTTTTAAAAATTCTTCTTCTTCCTTGACATAACTTGTTCGATGAGGATTCAAGTGACTTCAGCTCGGTGTCGGATCCTGAAAATATAACAATTTAACAGCGAAACGCTTCCCACACTCACACTCACACTCACACTCACACTCACACTCACACTCACACTCACACTCACACTCACACTCACACTCACACTCACACTCACACTCACACTCACACTCACACTCACACTCACACTCACACTCACACTCACACTCACACTCACACTCACACTCACACTCACACTCACACTCACACTCACACTCACACTCACACTCACACTCACACTCACACTCACACTCACACTCACACTCACACTCACACTCACACTCACACTCACACTCACACTCACACTCACACTCACACTCACACTCACACTCACACTCACACTCACACTCACACTCACACTCACACTCACACTCACACTCACACTCACACTCACACTCACACTCACACTCACACTCACACTCACACTCACACTCACACTCACACTCACACTCACACTCACACTCACACTCACACTCACACTCACACTCACACTCACACTCACACTCACACTCACACTCACACTCACACTCACACTCACACTCACACTCACACTCACACTCACACTCACACTCACACTCACACTCACACTCACACTCACACTCACACTCACACTCACACTCACACTCACACTCACACTCACACTCACACTCACACTCACACTCACACTCACACTCACACTCACCTTGTCCATTTTCTTAGGCGCCGCTCGTACAAGAATGGAAAGTTAGCTACATCTAAAAAGGTTTCATCCTCTCTTATACACTACGCTTATGGTGTGTGTGTGTGTGTGTGTGTGTGTGTGTGTGTGTGTATGTGTCACTGATCTCTTTGCCTTTTTCTCTGTCTCTCTGTCTCTCTCCCCCCCCCCAAATCTCTTAAAAGTCTCATTATTCTCCTTCGCTTCCTCAGCTTTCTCAACCTCTTTGTGTGTTCCAGCTCGTCTTCACAGTTGAATCCCGGGAAAGAATGAATAAACTTCGTTAATTTGAAAAATAAGTCGCGTCAATTTGAAGAAGGGAGTGGAGAGTCCCCCAAAACCAAACAAGATACCACGCGGATTACTAACGAATTTATCTCAAACAGAAACTTGGGTAATTAAACCATAGAACGAATAAATCTTTCTTGTTCATGGTGATGTGCGGATGTAGCTGGTTGAAGTCTCCAACTTAGATCTGCTTGGCTTGCCCGAATCGATCGATCTCATCGTTGACAACAAAGAAGATGGAGCGATGTCGAAGAACATATCCTCGTTGTCCTCGCGGTGGCGCTCTGCCAAATGTTCCCACGTGCTAAGCGCTGTCCCCTAGCAGCATGGCCTAGCTACCTTCACACCTCCCACCCTTATTTTAAGTCCGTCCTCGGACTGAGAAAAAAACAACTAGTAGTTGTACATATTCATTACGTAATACACCAGCAGCGGGGGAAAAATAGTCATCAGCGGAATCTCCAAACAACAAACCCAAGAACATCACAACAAATCCAAAAGCATCAGCTACTCTTCAACGAAACACATCCTCGGCGAGAGTTGAAGTAGACGTAGATGGACTCGAAGTGGGCGTGGGTGGGCTCGACGTAGGTGTAGAAGGACTCGAAGTTGGTTGATCTAAATCCTTGGGTAAGCGTTTGGAACGGCTTGTGCTCATACCTTGCTGATTAGGGGCACCTGGGGCACAACGGAAGACACGAAACCACGAGGACACGGCGGGCACACGGCACAGAGCTGGCACATTGGAGACACGGCGGAGTGGAACCGAATCTGAAGTTGCCGTGATCGATCAGCCTTTCCTTTTCTTACCTCGACGAAGTGGGAGCAGTTGCAGACACGGGGGGAAGGAGCTGACAAAACAATACCGAAAAAAAACCTGAAACATCCGATGATCTTACCCTGTTAGCGCCCGTGGTCCTACCTTAGAGGCAGAGAGAAGCAATAGAAGAGGAGGCACAACACGGGAAAGACGGATGGGAGTGGACTCGACGGAGACGACGGCAGAACGTCTGAATGAATGGTGTTAGCTGGTTCTGCTCGGAGTTGCCTACCTATTGGAAGGGGTGATGTCGGAGAAGACGAATACCTTTTCCTTGGCGAACTCGAAGGCGGTCTTCCAGATGGGGATGGCTGTCTTCTTTTTGAACGCGTCCGTGTTGCAGAAGACGATGGGCCCGTGCTGCGGGAAAGGGCCACGTTGAGGCGGTGCGGTTCTCCCAGGCAGCCCTCCTCGACCTCCTCTCCGACCGGTTCCCTCGTCAGCAGGAGAAGGGCGACCTCATACTCGCGTCCCTGGACGGAGTCGACGGTCGCCAGCTGGAAAACGTGCTCTTGGCAGCTGTCCTGCATGTTCCGGAGCTACTGCTTGTAGAAGCAGCAAATGGCGATCTCCTCCGGCTGGAATCCCTTCCGAAGCAGTCCTAGAGCGGCGTAATTGACCATTTCCTCCTCCTCGGCGTTGGAGCGGGAGCCACTGGCGGACTTCACATCGGTTCCGTTGACGTCCACCACGAAGAACGGACTTCTCCTGGGCTCCTCCAATCCCAGTGCCTTCAGAAGACGGTTCTTGTCGGCGGTTGCTGCTCCGGCTCGGAGAGTTCCTCCGTAGAAGAGGCGGTTGCGGAGGTCAACCAGACCCTCGTGGCAGCGGAAAGTGGTGATCAGCGATGTCCTCTGCACCCTCGACTTGAGAACGTCCATCGTTCCGGAGGCGGCCAGCCGGGTTGACGGGGAGTTTTTCTTCATGGTGATGTGCGGCTGGAGCTGGTTGAAGTCGCCGACGTAGACTTGCTTGGCGTAGCCGAACCGATCTATCATGATGTTCATGACCGGCTCCGCCAACTGTGACGCCTCGTCGTTGATCATCGTGGTGAAGGAGGGCACGATTTCAAAGAACATGTCGTCCTTGTCGTTGTTGCTGTTGAGGAGGGCGGCGGCGGTGATGCGGAGGACGTTGGGGGTGTAGAAACCCTCGAGCAACTTGATGATCCGGGCGGTGGTCTCGGACATGTTCTCCTCCGTAATCGCGAGCTCTTCGCGCTTTTCCCGTGTCAGTTGGCCTTAGCAGTGAGGGTTCTCCTGAGCTTCCATCAGCTTTCTCCTTCCGTCACGGTAACCTCTCCAGGCATCCATGTCTTCTGGCGACATCTGGTCTCCAAATCTCTCCTCTATCTTCATGATCATCCCTTTGACGTCGACCGGTGTCAGGGTCCTTTCCGGCGAGGGGGTCGGACACGTAGCGGAGAATCTTGAGCTTGAGCAGAAATTCGTCCAGCTGCAGTAGAGTTTCTGTGAAGCGGGCCACGTCGTTGTTGGTAGTGCAGACGACCCGAGCACGACCTCCTCGGGCGACTTGCTCAGCGACGATGAGGGCGGAGATGAGGGTCTTTCCGGTTCCGTAAGCGGCCTGCAAAGCGCAGATGTCCACTGAGGATGTTCCGAGTTGGACTGCGGCAGACTGGTCGGACGTTAGGTTCAGACACTTCCCGTTGACGACGACACTCATGGGGCGTTCCTCCCTCGGCCTCCAATCCTCCTCCTGCTGACGTGCTATCGTGTAGACGGCGTTGATCATTCCTCGGCTGCGGCTGGACGGAGCATGAGTGAACACCTCGTTTCTGAAGATGACCTCGTAGGCGGTCTGCTTTGACCGACGACTTCAGCAGCTTCACGTTGATCTCGGCAGCAGCGACTCCTCCTCTCCAGTCGATGAGTCCAAGCGCGTTGAAAACCTCGGTGATGCGGATCTGTCAGCGACCTCCTACTCTCACGACTTAGAGGGTTTGAGAAGTTTCTTCCCATCGCGAAGAGTGGATTTGGGCGGTCGTGAGGATTTGCGATCCCTGGATCCAGAAGAGCTCTCTCCGTGCATTGATCTTTTAGGTCCATGTGAGCACGCTTATAGTAAGCTCTGAACATTGATTTATCAAATATAAAACAAATTCCCACCTGTTCTTGAACAGTATACTGTTTCAAATGACTGAATCTCCATTTTGGGTAGTTCTTGAAAGAATAAGAATCGTAAATATGACGACTGAAAAATGACAAATATAAAATCTAAAGGGTGAAATAGAAAATATTTAACACAAAAATCGATTTTTCGAAAGATATGTGGAAGGAAACGATGGCATGGGCAAAATTATGAAGGCGGCGCCCGTCTGTGCGCCGGAGGGTGAATCAGGCGGCGTTGCCGCCAAAAAGTGCGCATGGGGAATATTCGAAGCACATTTTTGAACTCACGCGTTTTCAACTGACGCCTTGAGTGTGAATTTTCCAATGACCGGTGTGAGTGTGTGAGTGTGTGAGTGTGTGAGTGTGTGAGTGTGTGAGTGTGTGAGTGTGTGAGTGTGTGAGTGTGTGAGTGTGTGAGTGTGTGAGTGTGTGAGTGTGTGAGTGTGTGAGTGTGTGAGTGTGTGAGTGTGTGAGTGTGTGAGTGTGTGAGTGTGTGAGTGTGTGAGTGTGTGAGTGTGTGAGTGTGTGAGTGTGTGAGTATGTGAGTGTGTGAGTGTGTGAGTGTGTGAGTGTGTGAGTGTGTGAGTGTGTGAGTGTGTGAGTGTGTGAGTATGTGAGTGTGTGAGTGTGTGAGTGTGTGAGTGTGTGAGTGTGTGAGTGTGTGAGTGTGTGAGTGTGTGAGTGTGTGAGTGTGTGAGTGTGTGAGTGTGTGAGTGTGTGAGTGTGTGAGTGTGTGAGTGTGTGAGTGTGTGAGTGTGTGAGTGTGTGAGTGTGTGAGTGTGTGAGTGTGTGAGTGTGTGAGTGTGTGAGTGTGTGAGTGTGTGAGTGTGTGAGTGTGTGAGTGTGTGAGTGTGTGAGTGTGTGAGTGTGTGAGTGTGTGAGTGTGTGAGTGTGTGAGTGTGTGAGTGTGTGAGTGTGTGAGTGTGTGAGTGTGTGAGTGTGTGAGTGTGTGAGTGTGTGAGTGTGTGAGTGTGTGAGTGTGTGAGTGTGTGCGTGTGTGTGTGTGTGAGTGTGTGTGTGTGTGAGTGTGTGAGAGAGAGAGAGAGAGAGAGAGAGAGAGAGAGAGAAAGTTGCACAACTCTATTTGGAAGTTTCCAACAACCCTTTATATGTTTCTATCCCGTAAACTTAAGTTTTTAAGCTTTACATTTTTCAAAGATTAATAAATTCAGTTTCTACAATGTTATTTTAACAAACATTTTCCCACACAAATGCTCTTGACTCCCATTTTTCAAATTCAAGACCCCTGGAACCTTCGTCTGAGCGTTTGTCCGCTGTTTAGCAGCTTCTGCGCCGAAATTGCATTCCCGAAAAGTGTGCACCCGCGGGCATTTTCAATTCATTTTTGTGTTCTTTTGTTCATTTTCTGACGGAATTTTCAGTTTTCTAAGAAAAAAATTGTATTTGAATTAAAATATCGATTTTCAGTAGTAGGATGAGTGCTGCCGAGGCGACGAACAGCGTGCCGGTGAACGAACTGCCCGTGGAACAGTTGAACCAGCTCGTGAAGCAGGTCGAGCAGGAGCTCCTGTTCTTCCAGGAATCCGCTGCCAGCTTGAAGGTATTTTTTACTTATAATTTAACTGTTTGGAAAGTTTTAAACGAGAAAGAGGTCATTTTGAACGGGAATTTTGCAGGGATTCATCGCCAAGAACGAAAAGAGCATCCTCGCGATGAAGTCTCTTGAGGGAACGCAGCCCGGCCACACCGCTCTCATTCCCCTCTCCGAATCGGTAATTTTTCATTATTAATCTTGTTTTAACGGGATTTAGATGTACATCCGGGGAGAACTGTCGGATCCCTCTCGCATGCTCGTCGAAATCGGAACCGGCTACTTTGCCGAAATCAGCCGCGACAAGGCTACCGACTTCTTCGAGCGGAAAAAGAAGTACATCTCCAACCAGGTAAGAATATTAATTTTGTCGATTTTGTTTTCTTTTAAACCGTGGTTTAATGGATTTTGTTGATGTTTCCCTGGCGACCGATGACGTTCTTGGCTGGAAGCCATGGAAAATAAATGATGTAATGGGAGTCCTGACACGGCGTTCCTGAATTTAACTGTCGGCAGTCACTCTGTTTTAACTTCAACAGTGCAATTTTGGAACGTCGTGTCAAGATGCGTTGTATTCAATATTTCCACTTTAATGGTCCCGGCACGATTTGAAACAGGGATGGCTTCTGCAATTGCACCGTCCTTACAAGCAGCATTTACAAAGCCCACGGCCTTTCTGGAAGGGAAGTAGGCGGTAATGGAAACGTCGGCTGAGCCGCGACGCAGCCGCCGCGCAGCTCAAAAACAATTGAAATCGCAGAAATGGGCGTCTATTTCTTTATTTCTTGGCTCAAACAAGTCTAATACAGCGAATAAAAGTTGTATAAAACGAAAAACCAAGTAATAAATTCATTTTATGAGAAAAATCGAACGAAATCACGACATTTCTAGGGTTTGAAGAGTTCTAATCTTGCATTTGCCCTGAAAAGAGCACAAATGCTTTTGAAAATGTTAAAACATACCTAAGAAAACGTAAACCACAAGGATCAGTGCCATTATAACCTAAATAGGGTCCTTTGGGTAAGAAAAAGACCTTATTTATCTATTTTTTTCGGTTTTTGTGGTATATTTCGTTAAAATTACGACTCTGATTTAATTTTTTTTAATGAAATACCAAAAAATGTGGCGAAAATATGAAAAAATACACAATTTACAACAATCAACTTTCCCATGTCGACAGCATCATATTGAGCGACCGTAACCCCCGCAGGGGAAAATTTGGAATTCCCGCCAATGGTCCGTGGCCGGTACGCAATGACGGTGAACTTCCCAAATTGCGTAAAGCAGAAAGGTCGTGAGCCTACACGGTATTAATCACTTAAAATAGCTAAAACAGCTTATGCTAGAAAGCGAGTCGGTCAATCCTTTAAACCCAGCAGGTTTAAGAGTTACCGTTTTCTGAATTACCGTAACCCCGGTGGCTAAGTTTTTACAAGTAAACTACGGTACATGAAGCTGTGTTGGTTTACTGTAGCTCTCAATTCAGATGTTGTTCGTACAATGTTTTAAATTTTTGGGCAGGCTGCCAAAAATGGAAAACTGCAAAACTCCCTATCAAAAAAGGGGGGTCTAAAACCAGAATGTGAGACAAATTTTGGCCCGATTTGTACCCTATGGGTCCCGCAGCACGCTAGATGCTCATGTAAGATCTGCAATACCCGCCTCCTTTAACCGATTTCCAATTTTTAGCTTCCGAGCATATTCGAACCTTTGGGAAGTCTATGTTTGATTGAGTATCCTGTACAGCACAGAATTGTAAATACAACACAGAACCACGTTATGTTGTTCAAAGTACACAGTAGTTTTGGAAATAACTGCTTTAATTATCGTATTTTATGTTTAAATTTATTTAAAATTCATTTTCAGGTGGAATCACTGGACAAGATCATCACCGAGAAGAAGAGGACGCGAGCCATTCTGTCGGAGGCGCTGCAGACGAAAATCGCCGCTCAGATCTCCGCTCTGCCCAAGTAAAGCCCCCCACAGAAGACAGAAGAAGCCCCCACCACCGCTTGTTGGCCGATTTCTCTCGTTTTGCTTTGTTTCTCTCCCTTTTTGTTAATCTTGTCACATGTTTTAATGAACCCTAAGATTGCTATGTTTTCAAAAGGTATGGAACTATTTTAAAATGGTTGAAATACATAGAAACATGCTGAATTTGTGAGTTAAAAGTGAAATTAGATGCGTCCCGACGCGCTTTCCACGTGCGAGCGGGAGTTCATTCTGGAAGGATTGAGGAACGATCAGGTTTGTGGATTTTTGTAAAGGAATGGGCGTGACAAAGTGGGCGGAGCCAAAAACGTCATTTGCTTGTTTTCTTTAAAAGTATGCCAAATATTGTTACAATTTAGCCCCCTGAGTATCATAATGCACACAAAGTATACTCACAACAACAGTGTAACTTTTGAACGCTGTGTCGCGAAGCGTAAAAGGTATTGCATGTCCCATTTAGCCCCGCCCACTTTCCAGAATTTCTCGTTATTTTATTTGTATATAAAAAGACTTTCTTTGTCTCAGAGGCTCGACAACCGTACGTGTGATGATTTCCGACAGGTCAAGCTCGTCGTCGGGTCCGAGTGTGGAACGGCCCTCTGCATGATGGGTGCCACCAAGTGAGTAGTTAGACCTTTAAATTCGTAATTTTCGGTGCCACAGACGGTTTAATGGTCTGTTTTACGAACTGGTGCTTTGAAACCCCATTTTTGGCTCTAATTCCCATAAAAACCAGTGTTGCTGCCCTTAAAAAGCGCTTAGACGAGAATTGGTAATTTCTAGCCTTAATTCTCCCCATTGGCTGGCATACTACCCGAAAAATCGTAAAGACGTTATGGGTGCCGGAACGATGACCCTGAAATTCGGAAATTATATCGTCACGAGCGGGGTTCTCAAATGACGGGCCGGGCCGGTCAGAGGGATTTTATGGGACGGCTCAGTCGGACCGGATATGAAAAATAGATTTTAAATGTTGTATAAATCGGTACAATAATTTTTTAAACTGCTTCAAATAACTTGATAATGTTTGGTAATGACATATTGGTCGTACAAAAAAGAATGTCTCCGACCGGGATCGAACCCTGGTCGTGTGGGTGGCAATCTGACTGGGTGGTCCAGGGTGAACGACCCAGGGCCGGGCCGACCAAAATTTTCCAAATGACCTGGCCCGTGAGAACCCCGCTTTTGCTTCACGGCGGGGATTCCAAAATTCTCCGAAGCCCAAATTATGATGCAGCTTAAAGGACGGGATACAGTAGACCTTTCATGAGAATCTAATTGCGTTTTGGGACTCTTTACCTACAATTCGTGCCGCAATTTTCTGTTATAATTGTGTTCTCGCCTGGATTCGTTTTGTATGGAGAATTTGACCATTTTTCAATTTTAAAAACAATCCTTTAACCGGGATCCCTTTTATGACAGCCTGCCGCTTTGGTTACTAAAGGATCTTTGAAAGAGAAATGGTATTCAACCCTAAAAATTTGCTTCGACTGAGTATCATATCACCCAATGAATCGTACATTTCAGGGTATTCTGTGCTGTGAGTGCCTCTCTCGTGGAGCCGGGACAGTCCCGTCCCCAAAAGGGAATAGTTGTGGTCGACGTTGACATGAGCCCGATGGGAAACCCAGGTACAAACCTTTAAATTCCTTTTTCTGTTCTGTTAGTCCTTTAAATCACCATGTTTGTTTCAGTCCACGAGCACAATCGCCTCGGGGAGAAGGGAATGGAACTCACCCGACTGCTGGAACTCGTCCTCCGCGATTCCCGTTGTATCGACGTCGAGGTATGGTTTTTCGTCTGTTAGGCTAGGAATTTGTGTTTTAAAAGTTTTTGGGTACATATTTAACCGAATTCTTTAGGCCCTGTGCGTGCGGGCTGGCCAAGAAGTATGGAAAATCCGCATCGACGTTAGAATTATGGACGACGACGGTTCTCTGCTGGATTGTGCTTCGGTGGCCGCAGTCACCGCCCTCTACCACTTCAGGAGACCCAATGTGACCGTAGAGGCTCACACCACACTCATTGTTAGTTGGAAAACTGCAAGAAAAGTAGAATTTGGTGCCACAACAAAAAAAAGTTCTTAAAAGTATTTGGAATGGTGAGCGGAGCATTGTTTTCCCTTCCGAATCTTGGCCACTCTTCGAAATGTGGTACCTAGTGACTAACTAGACATGGACTGCTTCGGGGGTTCCACCAAGGGAGCACTCGAAACGGTGCCTCGGACTCAACATAAGCTCCCTGGTTAATTTATTGCTACCATTTTGAACGAAACACCGAATATATAGGTACCACAAGCACTTCAAGTTTAGATATGATGTAATCATACCATGGGTGGACGTGAGGTTATTGTGGTACCTACGCATACCTTGGGAGAGACCGGTCATGGAGGTACCCCCCTTCACTTTTTGACGAAAAAACTGGGTTACCCCCCCCCCCCTCACTTTTGGGCTGAGAAACGGAATACCCCCTTCACGTTTCATGAAGACAAAAGGCTACTCCTCAATTTTCTATGAAATACTGGGCTAACCCCCTCACTTTTGAAACCCCGTTCATTCGGTTCCCAAGGTCTGGTTGAAAATGACAACGAAAAGTTAAATGGGGGCTTACGTTGCTCCCGAGGCCCAATTTGGGGGCTTACGTTACTCCCGAGGCACAATTTGGGGGCTTACGCATCAAGCCACCCAAACGCTCCCTGTCCAGCTATGAGTCATACTCTGCTCATCTCGCTAACTTGGCAATCTTTGTTAAAGAAGGAGTTCTGTCGGTATCTAGTGCACCCCCGTTTTTGTATCATTTTGGGGGGGGGGGGGGTGCAGACGAGGGAGGACCTAGGGAGGGTATATCCGGAATTACTCAAGTTTAGGGTGATAGACACTGCATATTCTTCAAATTGCGAACTGTTGAGAGTGACTCTCATAGTTCAGCTCGGTTCGCTCGTAGACAATATTCCAAATGTTTCGCCGAGAGTTTTATATGCAACGGGTGGTATCGATGGGTTTTCTCATAAGCTGTTTTTCAAGGGAGGGGTGGGGGTGTCGCAGAGAGCCCACTCTGAAGGGGGGATAACTGGACAAGGAACGTTGGGGGGTTTATACGTATGTCCCCGAAATGGTACCTCGTAGGCAATTTAAGCCCTTTAATTTGTCGCTACAATTTCCAATTAAATTCCAAATTACGTAAGTACCTCACGGCCAGCTATAATGGGGGGTGGTTGAATCTTATGACCGACTGGAAAGCTCGTAGTCATGAGTTTTCTAAACATGTTTTGCTGTTTTCTTACTAACTGTCGGTTCGTTTTCAGCATTCACAATGGGAACAGGCCCTCATTCCTCTGAACATCTACCACATCCCTATATGCGTCTCCTTCGGTTTCCTGAACGACGGGTGAGCTTTTTAGCCTTTTCTATCTTGCGGGCTGGCCCGTGTACTTAGCCGCGTTTCTGTTCAATTTCACTTATTTCAGTCACTCAGTTGTCGATCCCACCGAGCGGGAGCAGCAGTGTGTCTCCGGCTGCCTCGTGGTGGCCTGTAATAAGAGGAAGGAGGTCTGCGCCCTTCACCAATCTACCCACTTCATTCTCGACACCGCCACGCTGGAGGCGTGTGTGAGGAAGGCTATGCAGAGGGCGATAGACCTCACGGAGCTGGTGCAGACGGTGATCCAGGATGACGCTAAGAAGAGGGCGAAGTACGAGAAACCGCCCGGGTTTGAGACCATCATCACTCCGGATCTCCTCACATGCAGGCACGGTGGATTCTCTATATTTCCTGAGAAGAACCATGTTAATAGCGCAATTCAACATCTCGGTTTGCTCATTTAATCCCCAATCCAGCTCAGCGCAACCCCCGTTACCATACGTCGGGAGAGTGTAGTCAGCTTACCCCAGGTTAAGGGGGCTCCGAAATTATTTTAGATTCAAAATTGTTCTACTTGGTTGAAAATGATACCATTTTGAAGGACGTCTTACTTTGGCTCCGGCATCGTTTGGGAGAGTTAGCCATCGTGCCCCCCAAATGCCCCCCCCCCCCCCCCAACCGGGGTTCTCACGGGCCGGGCCATTTGGAAAATTTTGGTCGGCCTGTATCGGCCCGTTTTCCTTGGACCACCCAGCCACCCACACTACCAGGGTTCGATCCCGGTCGGGGACATTCATTTTTATACGACAAATATTGACTTACACGTTTGTAACCACAAATATTGACTTACATGTCTGGACACGGTACGGAGTGGGTTCAAAAATGTAACGTCCCGCAAGGGCAGGAAGGCCCCAAAAATTCAAGAACCCCTATTTTCACAAGGCCCCCATAATAAGAAACCCCGGAAACTAAGGTTCCGCAAGCACCACGTGTCCAGATATGTTTGTAACAACCATTATTAAGTAATTTAAAGCTGGTAAGAGTTATTGCACCGTTTTATACAAATTTTATTTTTTATACCGGGGCCGACCCGTCCAAAAAAAATCCCTCTGCCCGGACCGTCATTTGAGAACCCCGCCCCCATTTTTTGATTACTCAACCTAGTACGCAAGCTACGGTTAGGTTATGGCGACTTAGCCGAATGAAGTGGGACCATCTACCCCACCTCATTCGGTTAAGTCTGGGGTCTATATATGACTGATCATGTGGGGGGGGGGGCGTGGGGCGGTTAATCGAATTCATGCTTTCTTGCGCGGCTTAGCTGAATTCGACGGGGCAAAATTTGCAGAGCGCTCATTTTCAATAAGCGTTATGTTCCGGATCTCGCTCTAGGGCGCTCAATATAAAAAAAGTCCCTGGTAGTCCCTATCAATCTCATTTTCCAGGGAAGCCCATCCCAACGAGCTCTTGGCGCCCGGGATCGAAGTGCCCATCCTCCCGGGCGTCTCTCGCACCCGTATGGAAACGGACAGTGTTGTTCTCAACGTAAGTCGACCCTGTCCTCCCTTAGTGTAACTCCCGATTTTAGGAGAATCCTCTGGCTGGAGTGAAGGTCGAAGACGAGGAGGAAATGGCCGTAGCTGAACAGGTTTTTTTCTTTTTAAATTAATTTTAAACCAAATTTTTTTAGGTCAACAAGATCACCACCGACGTTAGTGATGTGAATCTGGCCAAGGACTCTCAGCAGAGCACCCGAGTGGTGAGAAAAATTGTTGTTTCTTTGGAAAAATGTGAAAATTCTAGCAAGAAATGGAGGAAGTCGACGATTTGCTGGAGGGATTGGATGACCTGGGCGGAGACATTGCGGATCTCACACCGGCTTCGGACGGAAACAAGCCGACGAGCATTTTCGAGTGCGTCAAGAAGAAATAGGGCGGCGATGGCGCAGTTGTTTTGTTGAATATCGTTGTTTTGTTATCTTGTTTTCGGATAAACCCGAGGAATCGATTTCTTTAGGGAATTGGGCGAATTCAAAACTGGTGGAAGATGGTAGAGACTGCTTGTTGATGATGTCGTACGGGTTTTTACGGTCAGCTGGATGCCAAAATTACGCACCCTGTAATTTTTCCGGGCCGGCCCGTTTACCCATGACTTAGGGGCTACTATTAAATTGGCCCAATCGGGGGGGGGGGGGGGTACCTTTAGGACAGATTTGGGCAGGGGTGCCGGTCACGGACGGCCATCAGGGCCGGCCCCCGAGGGCCCTGAAAGAAATAACGCGACAACATTTTTTTTATTTTTATTCAGTTGATTTAGGATTTTTCCAATTTCTTTTTGTAACAAGGCAATTCATAATTGTCGCCTAGTCGAAAAATGCAACAAACAATAGATAATAAAACTTGGCTTAACTTTTTTGGTATATAAATATGGTATTCTAAGTCCAAATTCTAGTTTGCTTAAAAAAGTTAAAGATGGGAAGATAATAATATTTATAGAATAAAAGTGATAAATTTTTATGCCGTAAAAAATAAATTCGAAAAATTGAACTTCGCGTTTGCGTGTTCAGGGCCGGCCCTGTGCAACCCTGGATAAGGAGGGGGTTCAAAAATACTTAATAGATTATTCAATATCAAATCTACCCATTAATCTATTTTTGGTCCCTGGTTATGGTAGCTCTCCCGTAGTTTCTCTAACTCTAGCCAAGACATATGAAATTGATAACTTTTTCCTAGCTTCTCAATGAGCTGGACAATAATTTAATCAAAAACAAAAAAAAAACTTCTATCAGTTTTAGTTAAATCATTTTCTCGTTTCACAGTTATATGGTCCTTGGTGGAGAAAACCTGGACATTACTGTTTTGGTAAGACAGCGACATGTGAATTTTTCTAAAAAAAAATTTTTTCATCATCTTAACACAATATTTTTTCTTATTCGTTATTGACTACTGCACAGTGGTCTGTCGCTTCAGAATCTTCCTAGATACGGCTTTCTCCATTAGCCTCAAGGCTTGTGCCTTCACTTCCAATTCCTAAACACCATGTGTAGGCTTTCTCTTTTGCTCTCTCTCCCTCTGTCTATATCTCTCTCCCTCTCTCTCCCTCTCTCTCCCCCCTCTCTCTCGTCATCTGTTTCTCTTCTCTTACTCTAACCATCGGCTTCTCAGTCTCAGTCTCTCTTCTCTCTCTCTCTCTCTCTCTCTCTCTCTCTCTCTCTCTCTCTCTTTCTCTCCCTCACCCTCTGTCTCTTCCTCAGAATCGCCTTCCTTTCTTGTCTCATCTTCTCCGCCTTCTCCTCCCGAATCCGTAGCTCCTCCTCCTCACTTCTCTCCGTCTAAACATCCGAATTTTACAAAATCGGATAATTTCGCAATCCTACCCTTCGTTTAATAACGTAGCTCCTTTTATCCTTATCCGTGCCAGTAGGGTGCGAATACTTCAACAGATAGAGAAGGCGATCATGTTTAGACAAAGACATTTCCAGCATGAGAATTACCTGCGCCCACTGGAAATCAATAACAACTTTTTATATTAAAATATATAGAAAACCTGTCTTTTCCACTCTTTTCTAGTGAGAAAAATGGTCTCATAGGTCCGTGTCATCATGGCGATCAACAAATTGAATTGTAGAATGGATACACAGACTTCGAAGAGTAAGAACATGACCTAGACTTGGAATTATTTAAAAGGCCTTTTGGAAAAGCGACTGAATCTGACGCTTAGACCGCGAAGCGGCAATTAAATGAAACATTTTTGGTGCGGCAGAGGGTTTTCCCCAGACCGCAAAGCGGCCTTCAATGAAGAGATGCGACTCAGATGGTAGTCAGTGTACAAATTTGAGAAAATGGTTACCTCAGGCCGCTTTGGTAAAGCAATGGACCGCTCTGTGGAACGGGTACAATAACGTTAAGCCTTCCTCCTGAAGAATCGGACCGCATAGCGGCATATGATGTTAGTATATACAGCTATGCCGTCTTCAATGCCAATAAAGGGCACATCAGCAGCAAGCCGTTGCACGAAAAGCGGCCGCTTTGCGATCTTACTGACCTACGGCCGCTCTGAACACTTTTTCTTTCCCTGATAACGGAAATTCACTTGATTGCGTTGACACTATGGAATTTTATGATGTGCCGCTTCGCGGCCCAACAACCAAATGTCGCTTAAGCTGGCTAACATTCATCAAGCCCACCTTGTGAATGTGCTCTTTTTTAAATACTCTTACCTTTCCGATATGACGCATTATAACAGCGTCACAGGCTGCCATTTGGCGGTACAAGACGGCAAATTCTCCAATTGTCATGATGAAAGTACGCAAAAGTGCGTCAATAGGGTTCTGAAAATGATTTTTACACATGTACACGCACACGCACACGCACACCATCATTCTCTTTACCTGCATAATGTTATCAAAATCAGTGGGTAGACCAGCCGCTTCTCTCTCTTTCGAAGTTCTCTCACAAGTTGTAAACATCATGTAAAACGCTGAAATCCAATAATTTCTGCTGTTAAGAAGATTCCTACATTGCGAAAATCCAACCAGAAATATTGAGTAGATTAAGAAAAAGCGGCTGATATCTGTGGCTATGATAGAGTAAACCATTAGGACAAATGGTCCGATGAAGGGAATTGCTCTAAAATATATTCCCTAGTCATTAAGGTGTAAGAGGCACAAACTTACCTAAGAAAGTAGAGAAAATGGAGGGTTGTTAGGAAAACGACGGCGGTGACAAGAGAGTTTTCGACGAAGAGCATGTGCTGGCTTAGGCCACAACTGAAGCGAACTGGGACACAAATGAGAATTAGGATCCAAGAAAGTTTGTAGAGGAGTTTGGCTGGGAAGGTTTTCTGAAAGGGGAGAGGTTAGAGAGAGAGAGAGAGAGATAGAGCTTACCATAACTGAAAACCATTTAGATCGACCGATTCTTCGAATGTCCATTGCATCAAGAAAAATTTGGAATAGAATGCAAAGGATAACAAAGCATTCGCAACCAAGACGAGCCTAAAGTGGTTTAAGAACATGTGAAGACGAGAAAATCTGAGTTTACTGCCCAGCCCCCGGAATGATAGAAACTTTCTATCATAGAAAGACCAGGAGGCGCGCACACTCCTGGTTCGCGGCCTGCGGCCGCACCGATCCACGGTCACCACGAGAAACACGGAAGGGTTTTGTTATAAAGGATTCTTTTTTTTATTCAGCTTGAATGTTTATTTAGCTTAAATGTAACTCGGGTACATTAAAAAAACAGAACTGGATGAATGTGCATATTCAACACACTCGCTGGTATTTTGGCAAATCGCCAGGCGCTTTCGTGGCGGGACTCATTTCCTAGCTACCCGCATTTCTGGACAATTGTTGTGTTTGTCAGACGCTTTCTGGGACAATGAAAAGCATTTTTCATTGTTCCATTATTAGTAGAATTTTAAACGTTCAATTATTTGATTTTGCGCAGAATTTTCTGGAGAATCGAATGAACATATATTTTGTTCGAGAAATTCACTCAACCGGTATAACCAAAATTTCAATTTTTTCGGTTTTTATCTTTTTTTAACTTTAAACTTTAAGCTAAATGTAAGTTACTTTAAGTTACACGTCTTTAACGTGATTAAATTTTGTATCATTTACTGGTTTTAGACAAACATTGGTCTTTGAATATGCCTTTTCCCATTGCTATAATAAGTAACACTAACGCAGCCAATTTTTTGCGATTTCTTCAGATTAAAGTAGTTCTTGGGATGCAATCAACTACGCTGATTCCGAAAATCGTCATGAAAAAGTTTGAAAATTGACCGCTCGCGCGCCGCGCCGCGTCAAAGTGTGAAAAATGGGGGTACGAATTTTGCGATTTTCGCTATGGTTGATATATCAATCGATTGCGCATGTGATGCAGTTAACGAAAAACAACTTCATTTTGCGCGAAATTGCTTCGCGCGCGCTGCGCGCCGCGTCAAAGTGCAA
Organism: Oscheius myriophilus; assembly: GCA_964057215.1. NCBI lineage: Eukaryota > Metazoa > Nematoda > Chromadorea > Rhabditida > Rhabditidae > Oscheius > Oscheius myriophilus. Next base: position 24,536,359 of record OZ059904.1, on the reverse strand, counting down.
AAAAATTCAGCCTTTTTTTTCGGATTTTGTTTTTGAGCTGTATGTTAAACGACTCAATTTTCGATGCCATTCACACCCAGCACAAAGTGCCAAAACTTTTGTTTTTGTTTTTTTTTTTTTTTATGTCCGGGAAAATTGGTTCTTTTTCAGCGAGCCGGATAAAATTGGGAAAATTTTTGGCCTTCCAGTGTTTGTTTAACTTTTGTTCAGTTATCGCATGTTTTCGTTTTTAACCCACTAATGCAATGTTTCGGTCTATATATGAGGAAAAAACATTGTTTTGGTGCAAACGATTGGGCTTTTTGAACAATTTTATAACGGTGTTAGCCTAACATTCGATTTTGCGCACAGAAAATTTTTTTTCTGATGGAAACTACTTTTTAAAACTGCGTGTATATGTTTTCGTTATATGCAAACGTTGCTTTAAAGGGATAGTCAGGGACCTTTTCCAAATCGCATGCTTATAAGGACTTGGTAAGCATTTTGCGCATGGCCGTTGGCTGGAGGGGTGTTTGAGAAAATTATTTCAATTGAAATGACTCGATTAGCGTACGATTCATTTCCAATCCGAAAAGGCCCCTTACAGTCCCTTTAAATTTCAAATTTTAATGTGACGCATAATGACTGAAAAGTAATTTAAATTTGATTGAAAAAGTTATTATGATAATCAGATCCAACTTTGATTCGATAATGCTGTAAATGACAAAAATATGCGTAATCACAAAAGGTCTCACAGCGAAGAAGTTGAACTCTCGCTGATCAGGTTGAGCGCACCCAGTGCTACTGTCTCCCCAAACATCGCTAACCGCTTGTTTGCTGAGAGAATATTTTTCGCCAAGCTAGAGTGGCAGCCAATTGATTTTGGCTCAATTAATCTCCTATTGAAAATAATAATTTAGTGAAATATTAAACACAGAAGTTGTGTTTAGTCGACTATACTTCAGTATTTCATGGTTTCATCTATTATGGAATCAGACATTTTTTTCTAAACATGTTTGACAAATTTTGAACGGAAAAATAATCTTGCAAATAATTTAGAATCTTGTGTGTCAAAGTATCGGTCACTTGCATGAAGTGTTCATTTTCGTAAACTTCCCGTTCCGGTCACGTTAATTCACCAAAAATTCGCGTAGATTCTAGTCTTTTGCAATTTATATTCAATGTGCCAATGTTTTGCTGTGTAAGCCAAAAATTTTAATTCAATGTTGTTCATGACGACAAATTCCACTGAGATGTATAGCAACATAGTCCCGCCACGAAAGCAGTTGGCGATTTGCCAAAACCCGCGTATGTGTTAAATATGCACACTCAGGGATTTCAGGGGAAGGGGCGGGGTTTACTTCAGTTTTATTTAAGTGAGGAAGGAACCAGAATTACTAGTAGGAAAGGCCGTGAGCTCGAACTTAAAGGGCTCGTAAGGGGGCTTTTCATTTCATTTTCGATCGGCTACGGTCGGAAATTATGCGAATTGACTATGCTAAATTGTCTCGCACCTTCCTCGTTTCCAGCGCTCTATCAGCTGTTTCGATCTAGCGTAATCTAATTTTATTGGAACGATTCCAATATAGCTGTCGCCAAATTGGAATCGTTCCAATAAAATTAGAATGTTCATGTGATGCTCTGTTAATATGGGAAATTTGTAGTCTAATCATTGTCGACAGAGCATGCTTTGCATGTTTCCGCAATTAGCATAAGATTTCGGTTTGGCGACAGCTATAGAATAAAATGCGGTTCATTAGCATGCCTTGTAAAAGACTGACACGGAGGGCGTACTTCCCGTCTACAAATCTGTAGTCGGAGAGCCGTTTTTGACGACTTTGAAGCGTATTTTCTCGCAAACGGTAAATTTTCGACCCATAGTCATATATATTTTCATGATCAGCAAATTTTTCTCTCTTAGATGAGCCAATGTTGTAAAAGCCGCCTTACTGTCCCATTAAAGGGCTCGTCAGGGTCCTTTTCAAAATCGCATGCTAATGATTGGCAAGCATTTTGCGCGTAACCGTTGGCTGGAGCTGTTGATTTGCATACCATGATTTGCATTTCTATTCCGAAAAGGTTCCTGACGGTCCTTAAAGGAGCAGTAAGGGGCCTTTTCATTTCATTTTTGATCGGATACGGTCGGAAATTATGCGAATGAACTATGCAAAATTGTCTCGCACCCTCCTCATTTTCACAGCTATCTCAGTGAATTAGAATGAATTCGGTTCATTAGCATCCCTTGTAAATACCGGACACGCAGGGCGTACTGGCCATCAGCACAATCTGCGGATGGTCGGCCGTTTTTGGACACTTTGAAGCCAGGTCTATCGAAAACAGTACATTTCCGACCCATAGTCATATACATTTTCTTGATCAGCGAATTTTTCTCTTCTAGATGGGCCCATGTTGTAAAACCCGCCTGACTGTCCCTTTAAGAGAAAACGTGAGTCAAATGTCGACCTACCCAGCCACGGTGACCCCAACGGGCAAACTGCAAGAGGTGGCATTGGGAACGAAGAGGATCTGCAAAATTATGATTTCCTTCTCTTTCTGATCTCTCTCTCTCTCTGTCTGTCTGTCTGTCTCTCTCTCCTCACCCCAAGAATGAGTCCCATTCCGAAAGCACACCTCCGATTCCGATTCCACCAACTCTCCCTCACTCGAAACCAATCCACAAGTAATATGCTAAAGAGATAATTCTCTTTTCTTAAGCTACGTTTCAAAATTACCTCTGTCGTAGCTGAAAAGGGCGGAGCATAAATGCCGCGGTCAGCAAGGCGTAGTAAAATACAAAAGCTATGAGTGAGCGGTACCAGCTGTAACAATTTTTGTGCTTTTTTCGAAATTTTTTTACTGTTTTCTGCCGAAAGATTTCCATTTCTCCTCTAAAATCTGCTCCAGAAGACCTCCAAGTAGCTCGAGATGTTTCGGACTTTGCTAAAAAGTTACGGTGTTCCATTGTTCTTCTGTTGACATTTACTCCATAAACAACTAAAGCAAGGGCACAAGCTTCGCTCATCTCTCCACTCGATTCGTCGATTGTATCGATTTTGTTTAAAGGGTGGGCTACGCAGCCAGAATCGCCGTAGGACCATACCTATTAAGAAAGCTATATTTTAAAAATGAAAACCCACTTTTTCCCATTCCAACTCCAGAATTGTATCGAAAAACTGAAAAATATCGATTAAACGCTGAGTTTATGGAAGTATTTAGGTTTTCCGCCGTGTCCGGTGTTTAGCAGGAACTGTGCACAAGGTGCAAAAGTTCGCTCGATCCTGTATAACACGATTTGTATGTTTTTCCCTTAAAAAATAGTTTATCTATACATTTTTAATATTTATTATGCATATTTTAATTTTGGCACCTGCCCAATGTTTAGCAGAAACTGTGCATCAGCTGCGAATGAACGCGCGCGCCTTCTTTTCCAGTTCTGTTTGTTGTTGTTCGCTATTTTCTTTAATTTCTTACCTTTTTCTTTGCTAACTTGGCTGCAAGCGTAAGTGGAGTTAAATTTTGACGGTTTGGTATCATTAAATTGGCTCCAGCTTCCAGGCACAGATGAAGCATGTCCTAAATTGGATAAAATTATGATTTATTGATTTTACTTACTAGTTTTTCGTGAATAACGCAGAGGTGAAGAGCGGTGTTTCCGTTTGTGTCCTGAAATTTGGGGTTTCTAAGTCAAACTGATTGAAGGATTTGAGGTACATGATCCCGCAACGAAGTGCGCAGGTCAGAAACGAGATCAACTGTAGGTCACGAGACAGTACGCAGAATTAGGAAGGCGCAGAGTTTATCGCACAAACGTAGGGTTTGAAAACCGCTTTTTCATTCGAAATTGTCAGAAAGCCAAAATATCGATAATGCGCAGATCCCAGTTTCCACCATTACCCTAACTTCTTTGCCAATAATAATAATAATATTATTATTAATAATAATAATAATATTTATTACGCTGGCTAGCAACGTGCTGAAATCTTATGGACAATGGAACTATGAGAAAAACCTAGAAAGGGATTTAAAGGAGAAGGAGGGCTGTGGAGGGGGTTGGCGGGGTAGCGGGGGTCCCTCATAAGGCTTTGGCAGATTCATGCGATACTTGTTCCTAGCGAACCTATGTACAAACCGCTGATGGGTCTCAGAGAGGGCTTTATACATGCTAATGGCCTCAGGTTTACCATCGATGGTACTAAAGAGATAACAAATGTGCTCGGCGAGGGGGTTTTTGGGGTCTACATAAGGGGGTTCTACGTAGGGAGGTTCCTCATGAGAATCCGATGACTCGGCAACTACAGGGGGGTCGCACCTAGCTTGTTCGACCGCGGAAAGGTCGGTATCCTGGGACTCGGCGTTCTGGGCAGACAGCGGGAGGTCAGCCGCTTGCGTCGTGAGGTCAGCCGCGGACAGCGTGAGGTCGGCGTCTGATCGATCGATCGCCAAATACCATAATTTTATCCTACTTTACTTCTCTTTAACTTCGCACTTTAACCTTAACCTTAACCTTAGTATTAACAATAACCTTAACTTTAACCTTATCTTAACCTTAACCTTAAACTTTGCATTAACCTTAACCTTAACTTTAACCTTAATCTTAACCTTAACCTTAACGTTAACCTTAACCTTAACGTTAACCTTAACCTTGCCCTTAACCTTAACTTTAACCTTAACCTGCACCTTAACCTTAACCTAAACCTTAACCTTAACCTTAACCTTAACCTTAACCTCAACCTCAATCTTAACCTTAACCTCACCCTTAACCTTTGCCTTAACGTTAATGTTAATTTTTCTTAACCTTATCCTTAACTTTAACCTTAGTCTTAAGCATACCTTAGTCAGTTCACATTAACCTTACCTGCAAGTTAATGTTGGCCTTCTTTGTCAAAAGCAGTCTCACAATATCCGTCTGACTCATACATACAGCAAAGGAAAGGGGGTATTCTCCAAAGTACATATTTCTGAAAATTCCAATTCAACTTTAAAATTTGGATAATTTTCAAAAATCAGAAAATAGCTTGCCCTGTGAACTCAGACTGAAGACATAGCTCCACGTACTCGTGTTCCACACTATCCTGTCTGCTGCTTTTCTGATCCTCAGGACAGAAAAGAGCACCGTAACATCTAAAAATTACAGTACCGCCAAAATACAATGAAATTTTACCTGGCGTTGACATCACCCCCTTTTCTCAAAAGTTTCGAGACCATTTCGCAGTCGTGGTTTACGATCGCCAGGTGGAGAGGGGTTAGACCTTTAAAAAACCACTCGTTAGGGTTTAATTACGTAATTAGCATACCGTAGTAGTCTTCGGCTGTGCAAATGTCATTTACTAACTTTGGGAAAGATTTTAGGAGATAGTCGGCGAGTAAATTGTGAACAGTTGTTCCTTGCATGAGGCAGACGACGAGGAGAGACTCGCCCATGCGACCTAAAATGGAATTTTTGCCCTAAGGTTAGGCGGGGGGGGGGTTTGAATTGTAACTGACCCTGAAATATGGGGGCTTGAATGGTCGACCATTTTGAGCTAAGGTTAGGGGTAAGTTGTAAAAGTATGGGGGCTTGAATGGTTGATCTCCGAAGACTCTCAAAGTAGGGGGCTTGAATGGTTGGGAATTTTCCCTAAGAATATAGGGGGTTGAAAAGCAAATGTTCCCAAAGTATGGTGGCTCGATTGGTTGCCCATATTGCCATATTGAGCTATGGTTAGCAGAGTTGAATTGTAACTGTCCCATAAGTATAAGACTTTAATGGCCATTGGCCTTAAATCGGGGGGGGGGGGGGGATTGAACCATACCCATATAACGGGGCCTTGAATGGTTGTCAAAAAAAGTGGGGGGCTAGTTTACAAAAATATGGGGTTAACTTGCACAACTTACCAAGGGGAGTTAGATTGTATTGGACCCTAAAATATGCAGACTTAAATGGTTGACCATTTTTTCGCGAAGGTTCGGGGGGGGGGGGGGTTGGATTGTAACTGTTCCCATAGTATGAGATATGAATAATTATGTTTCCTATAACTTGAGGGGAGGGGGCTGGATAAGTAACTGTCCTCATGGTTTGGGGACTTGAAGAGTTTTATTTCTTAAGTGGGGGGGGGGTTAGATTAACCCTTACCTAAACAATGGAGCTTGAATGGGCCTTTTCCGAAAAAAGGGGGTTTTTGTTTACATAACTCCCATACAATATGGGGGTTCAAATGTACAACTCCACATCAGTTACGTTTAGGGGTTGGAGTGTAACGGCGATCAATGGGGGTCCAAACCTTTACATAAAAAGTGGGTTTGATTCTCACAAAATCCCACAAAATATGGGGGTAAAATTGCAACATCTAAAACAAGCCAAAGTATGGGGGCTATAATGGATCTTTTCCCACTGCGGGGGAGGGGGCTTGAAAACAGCCTTATAATTAAAGGGGTGGTTGGATTACATCATTATTCCCACAAAACATGGGGTTTGATTGTATCCCCCAAATATATATACACTCTCTCAAAACATGGGGGTTGAATTGCACAACTCCCCAAGGATTAACAATAGGGGGCTGGTTTGAGACTGTCCATTTATTCTCTCATTCACTCACCTCTCTCCTCCAGTCGCCAGCAAATCTCCCGATACTTGGATTCTCCTTTTCCTCGCTTTCCACCTCCGTCAAGAAGTTTTAAGGCTAAATTAACCTCAAAATAAGTGAAGTAGGTCTATTTTACCCTTTATCATGTCTCCCCCACTTGTAGAATCCACATGTTCCAGAACATTCAGGCCCCTTTTGCCTTTTTCTTTCTTCCTCGAGAATGCTCCCAAAGTCGCGTTTCTTTCCTTAACACAGTCTGCCTCTGCCTCTGCCTCTCTATGTGTCCTTCTCTCACTCTTCTTACCTCATTTCTCAGTTGAACCAACTCCGAAATAGGTAAAAGTTTGCCCTTGCCATGGCTATACATCAATGATGCTACCTCTTCCATAAGGACCCGATCCAACTTCTCGAAATCTCCACTAGCAGTCGCTTCTCTATTTTTCCGTATTAACATAAGCAAAGCAAATTATACCTCATGAGGAGTACAAGACGTCCAAATCCGTGCATATTGACAAGGGAGTACATAGTAGCACCGATAGAGGTTGATTTCGAATCGGCATCTGGATCGGTCATGGAGGAAGTGTGAGAGGAATGGCAGCGGGGGCGCAATGGTATATAAGGCAAGGGGAGACACGCGAGACTACAATCTCAACGCACGGAAGAGTACTTTAGATTACCTTTGGGAGTCGGTTGTACAGTGGAGAGAGAGAGAGAGGGAAGAGAGAGAGAGAGCGAGAGAGATATCGAGAGAGCTTTGTACTATAGTGCTGCACTGAAAGATGCAGATAGTGCTATAATAACTGTTTTAGGCAAAGAATATGTTAATTGAAATGAGCAAAAAAAGAATGGAACTGTCAAAGAATTGAACCAATGGCAATATGCGTGGGAGGGCAGGCAATATGCGATCTTCCATGGTGGGTATTATATATTTGTATTCTAACATATATTTGTATGGTGGGTATAGCTATATTTGTATTCTAACGAAATAGACAAATAGCGCAGTTGCTGCTAAACGCAGCCCTATGCGTTTTTCACCTAGGGTAATTTCATAGGGCAACTGCCCTATGCGTTTTTCGTCTAGGATATTTTAATAGGGCAACTGCCCTATGCGTTTTTCACCTAGGGTAATTTCATAGGCCAACTGCCCTATGCGTTTTTCGTCTGGGATATTTTGATAGGGCAACTGCCGTATGCGTTTTTCACCTAGGGTAATTTCATAGGGCAACTGCCCTATGCGTTTTTCGTCTGGGATATTTTGATAGGGCAACTGCCCTTTACGTTTTTCACCTAGGGTAATTTCATAGGCCAACTGCCCTATGCGTTTTTCGTCTGGGATATTTTGATAGGGCAACTGCCGTATGCGTTTTTCACCTAGGGTAATTTCATAGGCCAACTGCCCTATGCGTTTTTCGTCTGGGATATTTTGATAGGGCAACTGCCCTTTACGTTTTTCACCTAGGGTCATTTCATAGGCCAACTGCCCTATGCGTTTTTCGTCTGGGATATTTTGATAGGGCAACTGCCTTATGCGTTTTTCACCTAGGGTAATTTTATAGGGCAACTGCCCTATGCGTTTTTCGTCTAGGATATTTTGATAGGGCAACTGCCCTATGCGTTTTTCACCTAGGGTAATTTTATAGGATAACTGCCCCATGGGTTTTTCACCTAGGGTAATTTTATAGGATAACTGCCCCATGGGTTTTTCACCTAGGGTAATTTTATAGGATAACTGCCCCATGGGTTTTTCACCTAGGGTAATTTTATAGGATAACTGCCCCATGGGTTTTTCACCTAGGGTAATTTTATAGGATAACTGCCCCATGGGTTTTTCACCTAGGGTAAGTTCATAGGACAACTGCCCTATGCGTTTTTCCGTTTTTCACCTATAAATATGAAATTAATATGAAATTTCAAAAAGCATTTTACTGCTTGGACTAAAATCTACAATATGGGCGGCATACTACAGCTGCCGCCAGACGGGCATCATGCCAATTTTGTACCTTTATTCTCTGTTGATGTTGTTTGAGATTACGATTGTATGCTAATCTAATATCAACAGAGAATAACGGCACGAAATTGGCATGGTGCCCGCTTGGCGAGAACTACATCTTGAAATTGACAAATTTCGGCTCGTGGTGCTTACATAAAATCCCTCCCTTTGGTAAACATGAAAATCGATTCATCTGGGTTCAAACTCAACCAAAGCAAGAGTTCAAAAAAAACGCTCTTACGTAAAGCAAACTTCATTTTAAACTTTCGTTGTGGAACCAAATGATATGAATTTGATGGAAAATTTTGATTTCTATAGGAAAAATCTAGATCCGAACTATTTTATTCAGCTAAATTACAATTGCTTCGTTTTCTACTTGTCGCTGAGGGCGGTGTCAATGTGCTGGAGGCACGGAGGAGCATCCTTCGGCTCGATGAAGTGGATACTGGTGTTTCCGAAAATGATTCCCGCGATTCCTGGCTTCTTCTCGGTGTGAATCTTCACCAGTTTGTTGTCTTTGCGGACAACAATGAGTTCCATGGAGTTCTCCTCCCGCTTTTCAAAGAAAAGAGGCCTCTCTTCGCTCAAAGTACAAGGGAAGTCGAAAGGCAGCCGATCGAAGGACTCGTACAGGACGGGGAATTCGGCCCTGTGATGGGTGAACTTCCACATTTTGAGGCAGTCCTTCTCCAGCCAGCCCTGGAAACAACGTTTTTTTAACAGTGACAGAAAAGTATAGTTTTGCCCGTCGTTTAGCAGAAAAGCGCGTCGCGGCTGCGTGGCGGTCGCGCTGCGGTTGCGTCGCGGCGCGGACTGTTTTTTTGATTGAAGATTTAGGTTTTTTTCTGCGCGCGCGCTCGCCTAAATTTATGAAAAAGATTATGTAACCGTGGATTCACAACTGGATTCTATAAAAGTAAAGGTCTTATATGAGAAAATTGCATTTCTAAACGATTTTAGAAAGTAAAATAGGTCTCATTTAATGACAAAGGGTTTTCCTTCAAACTTAGGTGGTATATCATTCAACAGGTGTTTCAATTCCAAAATAGGAATTTAAAGTTTTTGAAAACTGAAATTTTAAAAAAAGTTGCTTGAAAAAATGAGTATTCTTCATTTTTTAGGTTTTCTTTGGCGTATTATACCAGAAAAAGTCAATTTTAGAACTTAAACGCGTCGAAACTTTCATAAGAAGCTTTTTCTGACTTAAAAAGACAAAAAACCAGAGTTTTATTATTATCGATTTTTAATGCAAGCGGTGCGCGCGTTAAAAATCGAAGGACAAATGCTAGGCCTCACAAAATGGATATCAATCGATCGCAAAATTCAATCTTAATCATTTTCAACTTTCTTTAAAAAAAATCAAAATGCCCGATTTGGATATTTATCGATTTTTAAAGGGTGCGGCGCGCGCTGCAGTATAAAACAGCACAAGAAGAAATGCGAGGACTTGCAAAATGTATATCAATCATTTGCAAATTTCATGATAAGGCATTTTAAAAACAAAAAACCCGATTTTTAAATTTATCGATTTTTAATGCGCGCGGCGCGCTTTAAAATTCGAAGGGCAGAAACGAATTGGAGGCTTTACAAAATGGATATCAATCGTTCGCAAATTTCAATCTAAATCTTTTTCAACATTTCAATGAGAAAGAATACGACCAACCTTGATCGATGTCTCCAGAAGACCAAGATTGTTCCCTTCGATGGTCAGACGCGCAATATCCGTCTGAATGACGTAGTCCTCGGGCAGCCTCTGATGCAGGGCGACAAAGTTCAGCTAAATTTTCAGATTTCGAAAAAGTTTTTACCAAAAAATGTTTACCTTCATGTTGAGCAGAGTGGTGACGGTCTGAGGAGGCAGATCCTCGTCTACCATGCTTCTAATGCTCTTCACACCATACTTCTGAAACAACTTTGGGTAAAAAAGAGTGTACAATACTTTCCTGCATGAAAGTGTAGATCTTAGGCCAGCAGGTGACGTCGCTGACGTTGTCAAACCAGAGAAATCCCAGCTTCGAAACATTGAACTTCTTGAAACGGTGCTCCACAAGGTCCCACATGATGTCGTTGGCCTGATATTGTTTTAGAGAGAGAGAGACAGACAAAGATACAGAGATACAGAGAAATAGACAAAGAGACAGAGGAGAGAGAGAGAGAGTGTGAGAGAGAGAGAGAGAGAGAGAGAGAGAGAGAGAGAGAGAATCCAACCTCAATTCCTTGAATCCACAAAGTTCCAATCTCGACGACGCAGGGAATGTTCTTAAACTGTTCCAGAATGGGGTCCTTGTGGTTGTCCTGCCACTGGAGCTCCCTTTCGTTTTCTCCGTTGAAATCACGCGTCATTTCAAGACACGAAATGTCCAGTTTGAACTCAACCACCACTTTCCCGGACTGGAGGCACAGGTTGTAGAACTCGCGGCAGGTCCAGGCCATTCTGACAAGGGACTTGGGATCGAGCTACAAGGATTGGTATTGTTAATGAAACATAAGAAAATTACGAGCTTCAGGGCCTGGGGGAGGACTTGGAAGAGAGCAGGCTGGAAGATGGGAAGGCTGGCCTGTAAGAAACGTTAATGAGTGAGTCACTCACACTCACACTCACACTCACACTCACACTCACACTCACACTCACACTCACACTCACACTCACACTCACACTCACACTCACACTCACACTCACACTCACACTCACACTCACACTCACACTCACACTCACACTCACACTCACACTCACACTCACACTCACACTCACACTCACACTCACACTCACACTCACACTCACACTCACACTCACACTCACACTCACACTCACACTCACACTCACACTCACACTCACACTCACACTCACACTCACACTCACACTCACACTCACACTCACACTCACACTCACACTCACACTCACACTCACACTCACACTCACACTCACACTCACACTCACACTCACACTCACACTCACACTCACACTCACACTCACACTCACACTCACACTCACACTCACACTCACACTCACACTCACACTCACACTCACACTCACACTCACACTCACACTCACACTCACACTCACACTCACACTCACACTCACACTCACACTCACACTCACACTCACACTCACACTCACACTCACACTCACACTCACACTCACACTCACACTCACACTCACACTCACACTCACACTCACACTCACACTCACACTCACACTCACACTCACACTCACACTCACACTCACACTCACACTCACACTCACACTCACACTCACACTCACACTCACACTCACACTCACACTCACACTCACACTCACACTCACACTCACACTCACACTCACACTCACACTCACACTCTCTCTCTCTCTCTTTCTCTCTCTCTCTCTGTCTCTCTCTCATACTCACATTGTGCTTGCCGTTCTGCTCCGGATTGTATAGGAGAGGCTGCTCCCATCGGGTAACCATGTTGTTCATCGCATTCCTGAAACGATTCCGATTCTTGGGGCTTCTTGATAAACTACATCAGAGTCTCCATCTGGCGAATCTGATGTTGCATGTGCTCCTTAATGATGTTGCACGCGCGGACAGCCGTGAACACCTCCTGTCCACATAGGATTTCAACAACCATGCTCCCTAAACGATAGGTATGAAAGGTAAAATGACTACTAAAAATGCTACGAGGAAGAATTGATGCTAAACCGATGCTGAAACAAAATGCAAAATGTTTCGCCAGAAGAGGAATTGAACACGCTACCTTCAGTTTGCGAGTGGAACCAGCTACCCCTACACTTCAACGCCACATTTGCTCATCACGCGGCAGCCGCTTTTCCTGCGGCGCTGTGGCCTGGCGATCTCCTACCTTCCCCTGCAGCTTAGCTCCAGCCAAACTGTAAAAACTAACCGATGGCGTAAGTCTCTCCGTTTTCCGTATCTTTGTAGTACATGGCGTCTTTGGAACAGCAGGCGTAGTCGTCGCTCGTGGGTTCGAACTCAGACTTGTACTTGATCCATCTGGAATAAGACGTTTCTTTACAGCTTTAACTTTTTCTTACTTCGTCCCGGGGTGGGCTTCAAAGATCAATGGTTTCTCATACTGGCATTCGCGGTTTTGACAGTAAATGTAGTACTGACACTGGGAAAGCGTATCAACGGTTCCGCAGCCTGGGCAAGTGACCTCTCTCGGCGAAGACATTGTCCCTAAAAGAGAGATAGAAAAAAGCAGAGACAAAGGTAGAGATGCAGAGAGGTAGAGAGGTAGAGAGGCAGAGAGGCAGAGAGGCAGAGAGGCAGAGAGGCAGAGAGGCAGAGAGGCAGAGAGGTAGAGAGGTAGAAAGGTAAAGAGGTAGAAAGGTAGAGAGGTAGAGACAGAGAGGTAGAGAGGTAGAGAGGTAGAGAGGTAAAGAGGTAGAGATGCAGAGAGGTTGAGAGTTAGAGGTAGAGAGGCAGAGAGGCAGAGAGGCAGAGAGGCAGAGAGGCAGAGAGGCAGAGAGGCAGAGAGGTAGAGAGGTAGAAAGGTAGAGAGGTAGAGGCAGAGAAGTAGAGAGGTAGAGAGGTAGAGAGGTAGAGGTAGAGATGCAGAGAGGTAGAGAGGCACACCTTGATGGGACGACCGCCGTCGGGACCGGAGACTGAGAGAGTGAAGACGAAAAGATCCTTGCAGCCTCTCAGAATTATGCTGATTAACGGAGGCAATCCACGTAACTTTTGCTCATCCCTCTCTCTCTCTCTCTCTCTCTCTCTCTCTCTCTCTCTCTCTCTCTCTCTTCCACAAAGTCAACAAATCCTGAAGAAATCTTGTATTTCGATTCACAAAAATCTCTGACAAAACCCGCTTGCGAGATCGGATAAGTGGTTCAATACATCATTGGGTTGGGGATGGTTTGATACGTGTGTTTGTGTGGGAATGTTTGTGGCACAGAGAAACGAGAGGCTACAGTAATCCAGAGGGAGTACTATGTACAGGGGAAAGACGGGAAAGGGTCCAAGGGTGAGGGGTCCGGGGGAAGCGTTAAGGTGTTACACGGCAAACATGTCTCTTTTCAGGGGAGAGGGGAGGGGTGTGCGTAAAACTGAGGACAAACTTAGAAATGAGGCATTGAGGCATCTCTCTATCTACAACATGCTCATGCCTCTCTTGACGCCCTTCGGCTGAATCGGCTTCAGCGGGATGCGTTCCTCACACTCGCTGTTGGCTCTGGTCTTCCGGAGGGCAAAGGGCCGCTCAGTTCGGCCTCCGAGCGGCTCGATCACCGTCGAAGTCGTCGGCAGGAGAGAGGAGTGCCTGCGTTAGCAAGGGTTAGGAAAAGCCGTTAAGAACCAAAACCCAAACCCCCTAAGGACCTTAATACGTTAACGACACAACACTAAGTCACCTAAGGACCTTAAGGCCTTAACAAGACCAGTAAGCCCTTAAGAACCTTAACGACACAACACCGAGTGAGTGAGTGAGTGCTAGGCCTCGCCGGCAACGGCCGAGTACCTCGTGGTCTGTCGAAGGATGCCCTTCTTCGTCTGCAACAGAAGTCTCTGTCGGAAAGTGGCCGAAGACAAACAGAAAAGAACGAAGTTTAACGCTTTTCCAGCTACAACCAGAGTAGTTATAACAGCAGTCTGAAAAAAAAAACGTTTTAAGCTAGTTGAAAAGGGACAAACCACAGCTATCATCCACTTGTGTTGCACGGGGTAGTACTCGGCCATAATGGTGATTAGGGCAGAAGGGCCTTGGGTAATTGTGAAACAGGTCACGATTGCACAGACGGTTATTGTGACCTGAAAAAAACATTTTGGAAAAATATGTTTGCCACCGATGGGGATTGTTTTACAAGTTTGCCTTGTTGGCTGAAGCGCTTTATTGACTTTGAATCAAGAAATTATAGCAATGTTTAGGTTGAAAATTCAACGTAATCGATTTTTCGAAGCTCAAAGTGGCCAAAAATGGCGTTTGAAGACGCGAGTCGTCTTCGTTCCGGGCCTTCCGACCTTCCGGGCGACTTAACGTTGTGGGCGCCCGGTGTTTACGCGGTCAAGACGCAATTGGCTTTTGCCAGAAATTTTATTTTGTTTTCCAATTTTATTTTGCATTTTATTTCGGTTTTTAATCTTCTCCGCATAATTTTGTTTTAAAAAATATTTTATAAAATGTACATATTGAAGTTGAAGCAGTAGAAGTGAAGTTTTTTTGTTGCCTTTTACTTTTTATTTCCCTGTTAAAATCCCTCGGCTTGTGTCGAAACAGTCTCTGGTGGGAATAATTGTACCATTTACTGTTTTAATCTTGTTTTTTGTATATATTATCCTTTTTTATTTCTAAAACCATATTTACAAAAGGATCCCACGATGTAAAAAAGGAATGTTCTGAAGAAGAAGAAGAAGAAGAAGGGAGGGCGGGTGGTGGCGATGGCGGTTTAGACGGTTGGTTTATTTTTTAATATCTTATTTTAGGCATGTAAAAAGGGGTAAAAGCCGAAAATTTGCAATTCCCTCCAACATGCCCCAAATTTTTCTCATATTTTGAAGAAAAAATAGTCACTCACGAAGGTTAAGGTAAAAGCCAACATTGACCCGCTTTAAGCGGGTTTGTTTAAAATCCTGACAGCTTTATGTTCAATTTATAAAATTGTTTGTATAGCTGTTGCCAAATTGGATTCCTGCCCAACAGCGGTCTTATTGCAGAATACGTGCGCTACTCAGACGAGAGAGCGTGCAGTTGGCGTAGACGCAGAGAAAAGATCGCTATTTTCGGCGGACTTCCGTTTTGGCGACAGCTTTATAAAATGAATTATTCTATTCCTCTTTCAAAAAAACTTTGAATTTAATTGAAAATTTGTTAAATATCCAATTTTTTCAATATTTTTTTTTTCTATTTTCGTACTCTCAGCTTTGAAAGCATTTTTCAACCTTTTGCATTAAAACTGAAAAAAAACCCTCACCTTATGTTCCGTCCTTGACTGTCCTCCACTAAAGTGCGATTCCGACTTAATCGAAGTCTGTTGCATCATAAACAATTTTTGCCTGAACCAAAAATCTTTTGTTTTTATTTTCTTTCCCTACCTTTGTCTTAAAGTGTAAATAAGCATTGCATTCGAAACAAGGACCATTAAAATCGGCAGCACCACCACGAGAATGGCATTCACATGGGGGCCATAGTGAGCTATCCCCTTCACAAAGGCAGAGTTTGGATTCGTTTGATTTCGGAACCAGCTGAAAATTGAATTTTTATGGGGGAAATATGTTAAATTTACGTTTCGGAGTCGCTTTTCAAGCACATGGCGTGAAATTGGGTACCGTTGCAGAAATGACGGGTTACGCAGGTGTAACTGAAGTGGTTGTAGGAGGTCATCACACCGGTGGTTACCACGACGAAGGCCACTACGGTAGTTGGAGTGAGGATCTGAAATATTGTCTCTTTTTAGATCTCTCTCTCACTCACTCACTCACTCACTCACTATCTCTCTTTCTCTCTGTTACACTCACTAACTATATCTCTCTCTCTCTCTCTCTCTCTCTCTCTTTCTCTCTCTCATTCTCCTTTTCAATCTCACTCGCTCTGTCTCGTTTTGTCTCAATTTCTTTACGTTAGTCTCCCTCTCTTTCTCTGTCACTCTTTCATTCTTTGTCAAACTGTTTGTCACACCTTTGCCTAATTTTGATCTCTTGTCTGTTTTGTTTACCTCTCTCTCTCCCTCTCTCTCTCTCTCTCTCTCTCTTTCTCTCTCTCTCTCTCTCTCTCTCTCTCTCTCTCTCTCTCTGCGTATGTTTCTCTGTCTCCGTTTCTGCATCTCTCTCGCTCTCTTTCCGTCGCATTGTTATCTCTTTCTGTTACTTTTGCGCATATCTCTCCCCTTTGTCATTTTCTGTCTCTCGTTGCTTCCTTTTCTCTCTTTCTATGTCTCTCTCTCTGTCTCGTTTTCAACCCTCTCTTCAGAAACCGTCTCTTCACATATTGTCTCCTACCTCACTTTTGCCTCTTTTCTGACCCCCTCCTTTTTCTACTGGTTCCTCTCTTTGCCTCTTTTGCCAGTTTTGTCTCTTTCCACCTCTCTCTCTCATTCGTCTATTATGGCCTTCTCTTTTTACCTCTCTTCGTTTCTCATTTTGTCTCTATTTATGTCTCGTTGGAGTTTTCTCTGGTTTCTATTAGCCTTTTTTAAACCTCTCTATGCATCTTTCCTGTTTCTTTCTCAATTTGCCTAACTTTTGTCTCTTTTGCCTTTTTTCTAGGTTTGCCTACTCTCTGCCTCAAATGGTCTCTATTTCTGACTCTGTAAGCCGCTCTTTGTGCCTCTTTTGTCTATTTTTCCATATAAATTTATGTACCTCTTTGGCATAATCTCAGTCTGTATAGTCTCTCTATTTGTCAGCGTCTACCTCTGTGTCTCTTTCTTTGTTTTGCCACTTCTCTCTCTCTCTCTCTCTCTCTCTCTCTCTCTCTCTCTCTGTCCTCCCTCTTCCTCCCCACCCCCTCACCTTTTTATGTTTTCTGACCGATAGCGGATACTTGATTCCCATAAGTCGTTCGAGACAAATGACGAACACCAGCCTTGAATCGTCTCCATTTGATCGATTGCTCCTCAATCACTTACCAGATGGCGGCCGCAGAGGCCCAGTTTAGAACGGCCAGGAGATGCATTTTATTCCCAAGGTAGAGACGGCGGAACCAGTAGCTGAAGGCGAAAATGCGGTAGTGAGCCAAAGAGTGAGGCAACATGAAGATCAAAAAGACTATGTCAGCCACGG
>OZ059904.1:24359110-24514110 GCA_964057215.1 Oscheius myriophilus | reverse complement strand
GTAAACGAATTAACTACTTTTAGCATGCACGGAATGAAGAAAGTTGCATGCACGCTGTTTACGGGGCTTGTAAACAGTAAGCAGGGTAAAAAAAAGATGTTGAGAGCTCAGTTGTAAATATTTTACCTTGTAAAGGTTTTTACCCTAAAAAACAAAGATATTGAGAGCTCAACATCGCATGGGTAAGAGCAACAGCTGGTTTAAACCTGACCGCGATTTACAAGTAAAATGCACGCTGTTTACGGGCTTGTAAATAACATTCAGGGTAAGACAGAGAGAGAGAGAGAGAGAGAGAGAGAGAGAGAGAGAGAGAGACTAAAGTAAAAGCAACCTAATCTTTCCTCATTCTGACGCCGGAAGTGTCCTTTCGCCTTCGTCTAATTGGCAAATCCAAAGCCATCCTTGGGATATTGGTTCCGTCTGCACAGGATGAGATTTGATTGGCCAACCGCCTGCCACCACTCGATTTATTGCTAATTTCAACATTCGTTCGGCCGAATCTCGCTTTTTGTTTCATAAATCTTACCAACGATTGGGTTTGCTCAGGCACGTGTCTCATCCAATCGGGAAAGTAGTTCGAAAAGTGGATTAAAGTGCTCTGAATAATGCATTATTAACATTAAATTAGGTCTAATTGGGATAAATTACCGTTTTCTAATGCTAAATTATGCGTCATGTCGGGGGACTTCCGTAAAACGCGCTTAAAACCAGTGATTTTAACCTAGTTCCTTAAGGTACGCTTTAACTTATGCCTTAAGGTGTTTAATGGACATCATTCACTTAGCTTTCTTTCATGAACGGTTTATTTCGATATTTATGCAACATTCCGTAAGCTCCTTAAGATTACCCTGCACATGTTTTATTCATTAAGGGCTTGAGACGCTTAAGATTGTTAAGGTACACGTGTTAATTTTTTTAAGGTTAACTTACGGCTCACTCACTTAAGGGGTTTATGACGAATAAGGTTTAGTGGTGACGGTTAGATTGTTTGGGATTTACTTAAGATTCAATAAAGGGTATTAGGACGCTTCAGGTTTACTTAAGACTCAGTTAAGTAATTACGGTGTTTAGGTTTCACTCAAGGATCATTTAAGGGGTTAAGGACGTCTAAGGTTCAAAGAAGTGTTTAAGGCGTGTTTAAGGTTACCTAAGCTTCACTTAAGGCGGTTAGGGCGTTGAAGATTCAATTAAGCTGCACTAAAGGGATTACGGTGTTTAAGATCACTTAAGGTTCACTTAAGGCGTTAACGGCGCCTGAGGTTTGAAGAAAGCGGTTAGGGTGTTTAATGTTTACTTAAGCCTAAAATAAGGCAGTTTGGGTTCATTTAAGGTTCACTCATTTAAGGCGGCTAGGGTGGCAAAAAGAGTAAAAAGCGATAATTTTACCATTGACTTCTTGTTTCTATTCTTGGCTATTTGATTAGCCATGTGATGTAAGCAGAAACACCCATTGAAAACGCGATCTTTGCCTTTTATGAATACATCGGTAATTAAATTTTGTTATTACAAACAAAGTTTATATATAAAGGGAACAAAAATCACATTTGTTGGTTGAGTTGCGCGACTCGTGCGCTCCAAGTGCGTGGGAAAATGACGGTGTGTAAACATTAAATAACAGCTAGGGTGGTTTTACATCAGTGCGTCTAAGGATTAATTAAGGCTTAAGGTTTTAGAACAGATGTTTAGAATTAGGGCCCTAGAATGATAAATCCTTAGGGACCACCGATCGTACAAACGCTATTACCATGTACTTTTAGCATTTTTCAATATAAATACAATACAAACATCGTTTCCTTTACAATGATGGCTAGCAAACACCAAAAAGCTGTCAATTGGAATGTACGTTGTTTATACATAGCTTGTAAACAGCGTGCAGAATGACGGAAAATGAACAATTTTGTAATTTTTTTTGAAGACTTTATTAGTAAAATTTAATTTTAAGGCTAGTATTCACTAAAATGACAAAAATTGTAATTAAACTCAAAAAATAGTCAGTAACAGCCTGCACTCTGTTTACAAATTACCTGCACGGTGTTTACAAGCGGTTGTAAACCAAGTGCAACTGATGAGGTAAGATTAATTGGGATGATTACAAAAAATGGTTTTTTTCTCATTTAATTGGAAGACAGTTAGCATGCACTCTGTTTACACACCATTTGAAATGCAAGCTGTTTACAAGAGTGCGTAAATGACGATCATATAATCTGCAGTATAAAGTATAAAAAAGCAGAGCGTTGTTAATTTGTTAATAAATTTCAGGATTTTTGTGTTTGCACTCTTTTTAGAAGTAGCGTGTAGGCTGTTTACAAGAAAGTGTAAACGGCGGACATAGAAATACTTTCTGTTCTTAAAAAAGACAAAAAATCTAAATATAAAGAAAAAAAGTTGTAAACGAACTCCTCGAACTTTCAAATGCTTTTTACCAGGTTCTGTAAACGGTGTGAAGGACGTTCCACCTATTTCTACAAGACCCCTGTAAACAGAGTGCATGACAATCAACTTCGAGAAGGTTCTAGTTTGAATTTGTGATATATTTAAATGAACCACCTGCACTTTGCTCGTATGTACGGCGTTTACAAGAACCTATCATGCAAGACGTTTAACAGTGTGTAAACGGCGAGCATGACGAAAAATCAACGCAAATATTTCAAAATAGATAAATCACGATGAAAACATTCAAAAACTGATGTTTGACACTGATAAGTTGTTAAAAAAAAGGTATGCTCGTTGTTTACGCGCGCGCGTAAACGGAGTACATGACAGGTGAGCAGATTACCCTCAGTCTATTCTTGGCAGGTCATTACGGTATCCTTTTATTTGCCTAGGAGGCGGAATATGAGTCTGAACGGCCTCCGACGCGAATTGTTGACGTTTGTGCGAAAATACTCGTCGCGTCTCTATAACGAAGAGAGAATGATTCTAAAGCGCCCGCCTTTTATTTGTAAAGGCTCAGATGACCAATTCTTGACAGACGCTCTGCAATTTCCGTTTTTACCAACAATACAGGGGAAATGAAGGCGTGCGCAAAGGAGCAAAGGGGGACAACAGCGTCTGGAAAGGGGCAAAGGAGAGGGGAAATGGGGGAAAACGAGAATTTCTGCAAATTTTTAGCCAATTTCATGTGGTTTGGACTTTGCTTAACTTTAATCTTAACCTTATAAGTTTAACCTTAACCTTAACCTTATCCTGAACCCTAACTATAACCTTCACCTTAAATTTAACCTTAACCTTAACCTTAACCTAAATATTGACCTTAACCTTAACCTTAACCTTAACCTTTACCTAAATATTAACCTTAACCTTAACCATAACCTTAACCTTAACCTTAACCTTAACCTTAACCTTAACCTTAACCTTAACCTTAACCTTAACCTAACCCTAAAACTGATCGCTAATGTAAATGCTTAACGCCAACTTTTAGCTTCGACCTTTATTGAACTTGTAACCATAGCTGGATTGAATCTCATACTAAGATAAGGAGTAATGATAGTGTTAAGGGTTTAACTTCACAGCTTGTACCTTAACATTACGGTTAAAGTCGGCTAAAGTCAGGATTAGGGTTACGGTTAAGGTTACTTTATGTGGTTAGAACGGTAACATTAAGAAGAAAGCTGGGTAACTGGATAAAGTAAGGTTTACGGTAACGGCAGGCGCGGTTAAGTGGGCGGGGCATCAGTTTGAAAGCACGTGGGAGCATGAAATGTAAGTTTTTGCTATCATTTGTGATAACCAAGGTGAAACTTATATTTTTGATCAAGTCAGTGCTTGGAATCATTTGTGGCGCGATAGAAGTCAAGAATATCCGCTGCGACGCGGCTAAAGGGGCGGGGCTTACTTTGACAAGCCCGTTTTCATCACTAACTTTCGTTGTTTTCAAAGGCAGCAAATGCAAAAATTAGTCTTTCACCAAAGAACTGGCAAAAGCGGGGGTTGGAGTCATTTTTGACTTCTGTAAAACGGAAAGACACGTCTATGACGCAGCTGTGACGCCACTAAGGGGCGGGGTCGCCGTTGAAAACATAAAAACAGGAGAAAATGATTGTTTGTGGTAATTTTAGATAAGAAAACATAAACTACAGTATTAAAAAGCAAAAACTGAAGAATTTGAGTATAAGCGACGCGGTTGCGACGCGGTTGCGACGCGGCTGGAAGCAAAAAATTTCGCAAAATTAACTTTTTACGGTAAAACTTTATAAAAAAAAAAATACAAAATACAACTGAAAACGACCATTATGTCTATAAAAACTGTCTAGTTTCCTAGATTGAGAGAAAGACACTGTAAGGAAGACTGCAAATCACAACAAATGGGTGCGAAAATGACCAGAACATGAGCAAAATGAGCCAAATTGCGAAAATTGGAAACTGAATGTTTGCCGAGCGAAATTATGAGTAGAATAAAGAACGATGATATGTCAGAAATCAGTTTTAAAAAGGTTATTTTAGCCTTTTTGCAATTTCAGGCTGCGCGAGTGACCCAAAAGGCCCGCGCAGCGCTGAACCCCATGCATCATTGTGGCCGAGTGGTGTAGCACTTTATTTTGCGCGCGCAAGGTCAAGAGTTCAATCCCCGCCGATGCTGATTTATTTTTTCTTTTTCGTATAAATTGAAAAAAAACGATTGGCGTCACATCAATAAATAACTTTTAGACTACTGAGGTCATTTCTACTAATCCTCCCGCTAAAGAAACTAGTCTTTTATGGGAATTCTAATCCGTTTTTATGAGAGATGAAAGACTTTGCGGGAACTTTTCGAAAGAGAATCGGGAAATAAAGGCTCAAAGGAAAACAAAAGGAACGACCGATGGGTGCCTTATCTTGTAGCTACCATTTTATTGCCGCCTAATCGGGCGAGACCGCCGAAATGCGTAACTCTTCTCGGTCATAGTTAGAACATCACCGCTTTGAACTGTGTAGTTTGTTTGTTTAACCTAACTTAGCTTTGTTTTAACCTTAACTCTAACCTTAACCTTCACATTAACCTTAACCTTAACCTTAACCTTAACCTTAACTCTAACTCTAACATTAACCTTAACATTAACATTAACATTAACCTTAACCTTAACCATAAACTTAACGTTAACCCAAACCCTAACCTTAACATTAACATTAACTTTAACCTTAACCTTGCTCTTGAGCTAAACCTTAATCGGAACCTGAGCCAGAACCTTAACCTTAATCTAAACCTCAACCTTGACATTAGGCCTCGGGCCTTAACCTTACTATTAACGTTAATCTAAAACTTTAACCTTCATCTCACCCTTAACATGAGAATTAACATTAACGATCTTAACTGTTTCAAAACCGCATCTTTCTATTTGCTTAGCATTCTAACCTAAAAGTAGCCTTAACCTTTACTTTTACTATACTGTTAACCTTAAAGGGGCCGTAAGGGGCCTTTTCAGATTGGAAATGAACCGTATGCAAATTGGCCCATTTCAATTGAAATCATTTTCCCGAACACCGCTCCAGACAACGGCGGTGCGCAAAATGCTTGCCAAGTCTTCATTAGCATACGATTCTGAAAAAGCCCCTTACGAGCCCTTTAACGTTTTCCTTAACGAAAGTCCTTTTGTCAGCTTAACAATTAGCTGTAACCTTAACCTTAGCTCTGACCTAACCCTAACCCTGAGCTTACACTTAATTTGACCCCCTAATTGTTATTAGTGTCTTAAGGTTACATTTTACCTTAAAAACCTATTCTTTGGGCGTTACAAACCCGTAGCTCAACCTAAGAGTTGGTCTTAGCTTTACGCCTTAAAGGCAGAGGCCCAGGAAAATGAAAAAGGACCTGTCCATGACGTAACGTAGGCGAGAGAGTGTCATTTTCAATGGTGAAATGCAGATAGTTTTACGATTAGCATGGACAGGTCCCCTCTTCATTTTACGTGGGCCTCTGCCTTTAACTAAACATGAGAGTGAACCTTAATAGTGTTAACCGCCTTAAAGGGGCAGTAAGGGGCCTTTTCAGATTGGAAATGAACCGTATGCGAATTGGCTCATTTCAATTGAAATCATTTTCCCGAACACCGTTCCAGACAACGGCCGTGCGCAAAATGCTTGCCAAGTCTTCCTTAGCATACGATTCCGAAAAGGCCCCTTACGAGCCCTTTAAGTGAGCATAAACGAACCTTATATGTACATCAAGCTTAAACCTGAGTTTTATAAATAGCCTTCACCTTAACTTCACGACCTTAAGCTTTAACAACGTATAGTAGTTTGATTTTTGCACTAGTCCAAAAGCCATAATCTCCCTTTCACCCTCTTCTCCTCTTCCTCTCGGATTGCAGACTTTTTCCCACAGCAATCTACGCGCAAAATGATGCGTATCCTGTTTATGCGTGTTTCCTAATTAGAATAATCATATACCTAGGACAGCGGAAGTCAGACAAATGGCATGTTTTTCGGAAGTTGAAGTCACCACTTTGTGACGAAACGTGTGCTGTAATTACCGAAACGGCTTAAATTAGGCGTTAACACAGATATTAGAAATTGCACGGTGTGTCAGAAAAGAGGGAGACGGGGCAGAAATCAAATTGAGGGTACTTTAAGCCAAATGGGTCTTTAATGGGCGGGTGAGGTAATCCGCCGATTCGAGACGTTGAGAGTGCACTTTGAGTGTCTCCCTCAGTAAGTCACTCACTCACTCACTCACTCACTCACTCACTCACTCACTCACTCACTCACTCACTCACTCACTCACTCACTCACTCACTCACTCACTCACTCACTCACTCACTCACTCACTCACTCACTCACTCACTCACTCACTCACTCACTCACTCACTCACTCACTCACTCACTCACTCACTCACTCACTCACTCACTCACTCACTCACTCACTAACACATCTGTCTGTCTCTGTCTCTGTCTCTGTCTCTGTCTCTGTCTCTGTCTCTGTCTCTGTCTCTGTCTCTGTCTCTGTCTCTGTCTCTGTCTCTGTCTCTGTCTCTGTCTCTGTCTCTGTCTCTGTCTCTGTCTCTGTCTCTGTCTCTGTCTCTGTCTCTGTCTCTGTCTCTGTCTCTGTCTCTGTCTCTGTCTCTGTCTCTGTCTCTGTCTCTGTCTCTGTCTCTGTCTCTGTCTCTGTCTCTGTCTCTGTCTCTGTCTCTGTCTCTGTCTCTGTCTCTGTCTCTGTCTCTGTCTCTGTCTCTGTCTCTGTCTCTGTCTCTGTCTCTGTCTCTGTCTCTGTCTCTGTCTCTGTCTTTGTCTCTGTCTCTGTCTCTGTCTCTGTCTCTGTCTCTGTCTCTGTCTCTGTCTCTGTCTCTGTCTCTGTCTCTGTCTCTGTCTCTGTCTCTGTCTCTGTCTCTCTCTCTTTCTCTGTCTCTCTCTCTCATTTCAATTATACTAGACATGACATCACTTTGTCCAAAATGCATTGTTTCTCTCTCCTCCCCTCACTAAATTATTGTTTACGCTGCAAACAACGCAACAACTGTAGGAAACAGAGCAATAGAGCAGTTCCTCAAAATGAGGGCATGAGGTGGCCGAGAGAGAGGGCCCTCAGACGTTGTTGTGCTAATAGCTGGACGGGTAAACAAAACAACGCAGAACGTGGTTCTAACCCTTCAAAAAGGGATCCTCATGGGAAAACAGGGAAGGTGCCCAGAGAGACGCATAAAAGACCTAATGGAAATGCGATCAGCCGAGCGGGAAAGCGCTAATCAGGTGCGGATTTCAAAAGAACGAAGGGATTAAAGCAGCGGAGCAGATATATCTTGTGACTCTGCTGTCTCAAGGGAACGACAGGAGTTATTTTTTCCCTCCGAGTTTAAAAGATGCGCGATCTTAAAAGTAGGCGGAGCATTGTAAAAAGGCGGGTCGCCACACTGAATCTAGAGAGAAATGTGGGGGAATCAGGAGACACATCTGTCGTTTATGATGATTGGGCACGGTCGACGGAAGAGCAGGGAAGCGAAAGATGAGACTGAGTTTACGACTGAAACAGTGCACCGGGCGGACGACAGCCATGGGCGAAGGTCAAAGGAAGGAGAGAGAGAGAGACAGCGGCCAAACAGAGACAGAGAGAGTTTGAATTTTACCTTCGAGGTTACGGTTATGACAACATTAAGGGGAAAGTGAGACTTACTGGATAAAGTAATGGAAAAAGGTAGAACTAAGGAGGTTAAGGTTATAGCTTGCGTTAAGGTAACGCAACCGTTAAGATTTAAGTTGAGGCAACCGTTAAGGTTATGATCAAGGCAACTAATTAGGTAATGCCAAGGTTAAGTTAACGTTAAGGTAAAGCAACTGTTGTAGTTAAAGTCGTAGCTATCGTTAAGGTACGATAAAGCAACGTTTAGATTAAGGTAATGGCAAACTTTAACGTCGAAGTTTATGCGTTTGAAAGATAACGGAACCGTTAAGGTTAACATTTAGCCAACCAATAAGGTAACGCCACTGAAAAGTTAACACATCCGCTAGGGTTAAGGTTAAGGACACCGTTAAGGTTAAGCTTAAGGCGTCCGTATGATAACGCAACCGTTAAGGGAACGCACTCGTTAAGGTATGGGCAAGGTTAAGGGTTTGGGTGAGGTTTTTATTTAAACATTATTCTTAAAAGGGGACATCCATTTAGTTTTTAAGGTTACGTTTTGGGTTTAGGTTAAGCAAATTTTAAGGTAAGATCACGGGAAAGATATGGCAAAAGTTAAGCCCACTAAGGTAAATGGAGACAGTAAGGAAATTCCACTTTAAGTTACGTAAGGTAACATGTAAGACTAGAAATTAAAAGTCAAGGTAAAATATTTTCCTAAAGGTAGTAAAGGCTAAGGGTCGTTTGGGAAAAAGCAAAGTAATCTGAAAAGTAAGATAAATGAAAATGGTGACGGTTAGGATAAAAAAGTTTGGGTAAGGAAGTATGAAAAAACTTTTGGTTACTTTCAAGCTAATGTTCAAATGAAAGGTAAGGTTATATTTAAGGAAATAAGGAATATTCTAAAAAAAACAATATCGTAAGATAAGGAAGGAAAGGTGAATTAAAAGTTAAAAGGGTTGATGTTAAGGTTAGGTTAATAAAAAATAATGGTTGGTGTTAAGGTTGATGAGAAAGTTTAAGTAAAGGTTGAGGTTAAGGTTAAGGTTAAGGTTAAGGTTAAACTTCATGTTAAGGTTTTTACTGTTTTTAAAAGGCAATAGGTATAATAAAGTAAAAACAAAAGTAAGAGAGATAGACGAATCATGCCTCAAAACATATTATTATGATCCTTGAAAAATTCCATAAATAAGTAGTATTCACAGGGGTATTCTTTACAAAAACGCCCAAATATCCGTTAATCCTCGTAAAAGACCTTCGATCGCCACCGTATCCCTCAGCTGTGTCTATACGTGTTGTCTCGTACCACAAATATCGTGTTTCGTTTGTGTAAATAGAATACAAATTTCGAAAATACCTTTCGAAAAATAGGAAATCGCGTCATTCAAACAACAAATAATCAAAAAACAAAGGAAAATGTTGCGAACACATGGTATAGTAAGCGGATTGGCCTTTGGTTTCCACCCTACGGGGTTGGGCGTTCAACTGGAGTTTGGCCGATTCATAAAAGAGGCGGAAGTGAGGGGCACTTCGAGATGAAAAGTTAATGTTGAAAAACGGGTGGTCTCTTAAAGAGAATGCGGTTTGACCCCAAAATTGGGGAAAACATAACTTGTTTGTGCAAAAAGTCGAAAGAGGGGGATTTTCAGCAGCCGCAGTGCGGCCCAAGACGGCTCAAGGCGGGCTATGGTTTTCAATTACGACAGAAACTAATGTTTCAAGCGAATAATTCATTTTTTTAAACATTATTATTATTATTCATTTTCAAAATTTTCAAATATACCGCTTTCACAAGATTTCGACCACAAAGATTGCAGACCAGAGGGGGCGCGGCGATAGAAAATATTTTTCTTAAAATCAATATATACATTAATATTTCAATAATAAAACCTATCTTTTAATAAAATGTGAGCAGAAAATCGAAATATACATCTGACTGCATTTAGGCGCGGCGCGGTTGCGTTGCGGCTCAATATTGGGCGAGAGAGCATTGGAAATCGAGAGATGTCAAAAAAAACTGTATTTAATTTAAAAATTAAACATTATATACTTTAATTTTCAAGGTTTTTAACAACCGAATGGGATGTTTGATATAAAATTCTATTTAAAGTAATTAGTAATACCTAGTCAGCAAAAAAGTGAACCCACGTTCTGTATTTGCAGCTCAGAAATAGAACAAATTTTCCCATTATCGCAAATTCTAGGGCAAATTTGGTCTTATTTCATCGTCACTTTCCATTTATTATTAAGAAACGTGAGAACATGATTGGAATGAGCAAATTTGTTCTCAATGACCGGAAACAATTGTACTAAGAATTTCGGCAACGGAAAAAAATATTGGGAAATGCGGGAATGAAAGGTTGTTTGCTATTGAACCACCCATATTGTTCTTTTTTAGTTCGTTTGACGTTTAATTCTAGCTGTGGGCAAACAAAAGAGGTGTTGTTTTCTTCTTTTGAAAAGAGAGAGAGAGAGAGAGAGAGAGAGAGAGAGAGAAGAGAGACAGAGAGACACACAGAGAGAGAGAGAGAGAGAGAGAGAGAGAGAGAAGAGAGACAGAGAGACACAGAGAGAGAGAGAGAGAGAGAGAGAGAGAGAGAGACGAGAGACAGAGAGACAGAGACAGAGACAGAGCCAGAGACAGAGACAGAGACAGAGACAGAGACAGAGACAGAGACAGAGACAGAGACAGAGACAGAGACAGAGACAGAGACAGAGACAGAGACAGAGACAGAGACAGAGACAGAGACAGAGTGGCGAGAAAGAGACAGAGACAGAGGGGTGAGAAAGAGATGATAAAGATGAGTGAGGGAGTCGGTGAGTGAGTGAGTGTGTGAGTGAGTGAGTTAGTGAGTGAGTGAGTGAGTGAGTGAGTGAGTGAGTGAGTGAGTGATAAAGTGAGTGAGTGAGTGAGTGAGTGAGTGAGTGAGTGAGTGAGTGAGTGAGTGAGTGAGTGAGTGAGTGAGTGAGTGAGTGAGTGAGTGAGTGAGTGAGTGAGAGAAAGCATCAAAAAGTTCTCCTCCAGCCTGAAAAGTACAAAAGAACGAGCTGTGCGGGTGGAAAAAGGCAATAAGACGTGTTGGGCAAACAAAGAGCCCCCTGGTCATTTAATCATTGAAATGAGTGGATGGCAAATAAAGTTCCAGGGACGTCAGCACAGGAAATGCTGTGTTTTGACAGAAAATACAATTTGTCATACTACAAGGTAGATTTTGCAGCAAAGATGTGACTTCGGCTCCATTGAATCGAAAGGTGGTGGGAAATTTCCTAATGACGAAATGGGGGAGCGTGAAAGATTGAGCTATCATGGTTTTAATGCTCATTTCACATTTATCACGTAGACAAAACATTTAAAATGTGTTTAGTAACTTTAAAATTATCATAGATGGCAAAATAAGCCACAAACTTGAAAATGCACCGATGGGGATCGAACCCTGGTCGTGTGGGTGATACCAATTCCTTTCAAAGTTTATATTATCACGTTATTTTTATCGGATAATATAGGCAAAAAAGTTTCGACGGCGGGGGATCGAACTGGGTTCACTTTGGTTAGTCAGTCCAACCTCTTAGCCACTAGGCCATGGATAACATAAAAAAATTATACAGGGTAGTTCGAATCCTCCTTTAAACTTTATCTTTTGCACATTGAGAACGATGTTTTGCACCAAAAAGAATGCAAAAAATCTTATCTTTGAAAGGAGTTACATAAAAACATTATTAAGAATCATGGGCCGATCCCGGCCGGGACGCTCAAAAATTATAAACCGCTTAAAAAATAATGCAAAAAACTCTCGGCCTTAATTGTTTTTATACATTATTTATGTAAAACAGTGAATTTTTTAAATTTTATCTGTGAAAGAAACTATATTTTTGCCACAGAAACAAGCCGGAGAACAGCTATAATTGCATTATGTCTCTTTTGATTAGAATAATAGGGGTTCGTAATGTAATTTCAATGAAGATTTTCATTCTTCAAAATGTCTGGTTCAGTGATTTTATTAAAAGTTATTATTACAAATCACCCGCTGAATTCGATTTGCTCATTGGTTCATGGAATTGAGGCGTGAAAATTTCATGCCGGAGTGAGTTGGGACCAACCACCTCGCGCTGCTTTGAAATTTAGGTAGTTATTGAGCTCATGTAATTATCTAATTAAAAATTGCAATTAACGGCCCAATAATGAATGGCAATGAAAACTTCGAAAACAGCGCGGAAGTCACATTGCAAATGTGCAATTATAGATGCAAAAACAGAGATATTACCCGTTAGGGGAAGAGAAAGAGAGAGAGAGAGAGAGAGAGAGAGAGAGAGGGAGAGAGAGAGAGAGAGAGAGAGAGAGAGAGGGGGAGAGAGATTGAGTGAGTGAGTGAGTGAGTGAGTGAGTGAGTAAGAGGGAGGGAGAGAGTGAGAGTGAGAGAGGCATAGAGACAGAAAAAGAGAGATCAAACCCATTAAGGAACGGGCGATGGCTATTTAAATAGAACGACTCAAAAAGAAATGTCAACGGCACGTCAAGTCTTTTCAATCGGCGCAATTCCAAAAGGGCGTCGTCGCCGGTAAAAGAACGCCATTTTAAGGGTAGCGCGGGCGTTCGGAAAGAAGATGATTCAACTCGCACAATGAGAGAGAGAGAGAGAAAGAGAGAAAGAGAGAGAGAGAGAGAGAGAGAGAGAGAGGGAGGGAGAGGAGAGGACAATGAGGAAGAGACATTGAATATGAGATTATAGCTTGATTATAGTGAGGATGTGTCTTTGTGCGTGGGGACACAAAGAAAAATTTTGACTCTGAGGTCATTTAGGCTTTGCGGACGTCTTTTTATTTGAACAAGTGTTTAGAGGAAATCGGGATCGTAGGAATTACGACGCAAAGTCTGAGGAAGTGGCGGCGAAAGTTCAAAAAGTGTTTTAATTGAAAGATTTTCCAACATTTTGAACATTATTTCTCGAGCAGGTTGCTCGAACAAGTTATATTGAAGGACAAATGTTTGGCTTCATCAAACACCAATTAGAATTAAAAAAGTTTGATTTCATATTTTAACAGCAAAACACATTTTTAAGTTAATATTCTGGGCCAGCTTGAACATATAGTAGAGTACGACACTTTTAAATGTAAAAGAACCAACCACTCATCCCTGGGGCATCCTTGGACAGCTGAACAGAACCGAAGATTTGGTGGATGACCGCTTGGCAGCCGAGGTGGATTGAAAATGCCTCCGATGTAGAGGTCAAAAGCGTCAAAACGCCTAATTAGCGTGCGCAATGCAGAACTTCGGCTTTTAAAAAAGGGGTCATTACCATTAAGGCGGTAGGCGATAAGGCGGGGTCGCTTTCTCGAATTGGCCTTGGGAGTCGCATTATTTAAATGTGTATATCAACCAAATAGAATATATTTTTATTGTTATCTTTTCATCAGATAACGAGAAAGAGGAAGGCAATATCACACTTTAATGATATAATCCAGCACCCTTTTTAACTCAACATTTTCTGGGTTCACAATGTTTGTATGACTAATAACCGTCACTTTCTTCTGAATCAACAAATAAGCTCACAAAAGAAGCCAATTTTCGAGACGGTGTTTGGAAAGGAACACAAAACAGAAAAATGGGAATCAAAAATTATAACACCGTGAGCAAATGAAAACAGTAAAAAAAAATGCCGTTTTTGCAACAAACCAAAAGAAAAAGAAATAAAATCCCCGAAAACGCACACCAAGGGATTGTGATATTTTCTTTAAAGAGACATTGGACTTAAGGGGTTGCAACTCTGGGTCATTTGAAAATGAAAATCAGCTGATAAAAATAAATCAAATAAACGTAACGCCCCAAAATCACCGTTTTCGAGATATGTGGCCTCAATAAATCAAACACGGGTGAGCTTTTTTTCTTCAGATCATGTGTATAGCCCGTTACCCCTGCGTGTCCGGCGTTTACAACAAATGTTAATTTCAAAGTTAACATTACATCGAAGCGGATGAGGGTCCAAGTTTTTTAAGACAAACTTTAAAAACTAGCTAAAACAGAGGTGTCGCTGCCCGAAAATCAATCAATACTCCAAAATTCGATCAATTTTACATAGAAATTCATCGCTATTAAAGTATTTTGCTAAATTATACCAATAGCGAGGGTACAATTTAACTGCAAACTTATGTCCCACCCCTGAACATAGAACACGTGCATGTGGGTGAAGGCCCTGCTAGATGGGCAGAAAATAGCTAAAAACAGCTGAACCGAAGAATTGTCTCGGGACGGTGGAGGAAGAAAGAATGCCCCCGACATGATCTGCAGCTGCGCAGGTGTTCAGAAGACGCCGGTGCTGATTCCACAATCAGCCGGAGAGAGGCGATCGATGAGGGACGAGTTCGCGACGCCATTCAAATGAATGCCGTTAGGGAGGGGTCGCCGACGACGGAATGTGCGCGAGAAAGAGACCGGCGTAGAACTTTATTTTGTACAACAAACGCCGTCGACCTCGTCGTTTTGGGAATCACAAATGGAAAGTTTAGAAACTGCAAAGGGGGAGAGAAAAGGAGACAAAACAAGGATACCCCTAAGTGGCACAACCTGAATACGCGTGGCAAGGCGGATCTATCGGAAATCAATCAATAAGTGGGTTGCGAAGGGTAGGTGTTGGGGTATCCCTGCTGGGGGTACTGATTATTCGGGTAATGGGGGGCGAAGGGCTGCTGCTGAGGGTACTGCTGTTGCTGGGGAGGGTACTGAGGCTGCTGGTTAGGGTACTGTTGCATCGGGTACTGTTGCTGCTGCTGGGAGTAGTCACCTGAAAAAATCGTTAAAAATAGAATAATTGAAAGCGATTTTGACACGACAAAGTCGTGCGGGGAGAATTCGCGGTGGGACCTACAAGCGCCGAACCTTTAAAAAATGTTTACCATGACCGCAAAGCCGCATTCTCAACAAAATAGCCGGTCTTCATTTAGCGGAGCGGCCTAAGGGTTTCAAAGGACCGCAAAGCGGCCTTCTGTATGAAATGCAATTCGTTAAACTAGAAAAGAGACCGAAGGGTTTCAAAAAACCGCAAAGCGGCGTCCTGTATGGCATGGAATGTCTTCGCGCCGAAGGTTTGCGAAAGGATCGCAAAGCGGCCTCCAATATGAAATAGAATGCCTTCGATTCAAATAGCGGCCGAAGGTTTTCAAAAGACCGCTAAGCGGCCTCCTGAATTGTATGGAATTCCTTCGATTGGAAGAGCGGCCTAAGGTTTTCAAATAACCGCGAAGCGGCCTCTTGTATGGCATAGAATGTCTCCCATTGGAAGAGCGGCCAAAGGTTTTCATATGACCGGAAAGCGGCCTCCTATATAAAATAGAATGCGTACGTTGGAAGGGCGGCCGAAAGTTTTCAAAGTGCCGCAAGGCGCCATGATCCGAAAAGCGGCTTTCTAATCAAAATGACCGGTCTATGACTGGAAGAGGGGCGCGGCCGAAGATTTTGAAAGGACCGCTAAGCGGCTTCTACCTGCGAAAAAACCGCCTTCCATTGACAGACAGAGCGATCTACGGTTTTGCAAGGAAAATGCGGCTTTGAATGCTCCATTCCATCCAATTTTAAGTATATAAGATGATTTTCGGTCGTATCATTAAGCAACCCGAGGCCGCTCTAAAAACGAAATTGGCCGCTTTGCGGTCCGCAAACGTAACAATAAGACGCGGAAAGGTGGCAGTATTGTTGTGAGATTACCGAATTTCAAGGACTAAAAATTCTTGTAACTCCCAATTCTTTTTGCATTTTTTCCCAATTAGTGTCACATCAAATCGCATGCCTTTGATAGCACCACAACAAAGTTACGAGAGAGAGAAACCCGCCATTCTGCTGGTATTGGTCCTCGTATTTCTGCTCCCTCGGCAGAATACAGTCAAAGGCGGAACGGCACATCTTATAGGCGATCAGACAGCAACAGCAGCCTCCGATGAGGATAATGAGGAGGATTCTGAAACACGACGGGTGGGAATAGAAATTCAGGCAGGAAAAGGAAGAAAAAGCGGTTGGGCAGAGAGGTTCTTACACACTGCGGCACCGGGCCGGCCCGTTTTGATAGAAGACCCAAAATGTGTAAGAGCCCACTTATGATGCCGTCTCTGTAAGATTCGAGCAGTTGTTTAGGAAAAACTTGAGTCTTAGAATTGGTCCAAAATTGGTCTATAACCTTTCGAAGGCCCATAGGCCATTTTGAAACGTTTTTTTTTAAAGGAAAATATGGATTTGTTTTCACCTGGGTTTCAGTAGGGTACTGTAATTTTTCAAAATCGGTCGAAACGACAGAAACTAGTGTTGGTTTAATAGCTTATGCCGTGAATAGATCAAATCTATCACTCAAACGGTGAAAATATTGTGCACTTTCACACAGGAGTTCTAAAAGCTCGAAAAGTGAAATGTTGTGTTTAAAATTGTAGTTTATCCCTTTTTTTCGACCTTTGACATAAAAGTCGCGCAAAATGGCACCTTAAGCATTGAACTCCACGTGCTTTTTCGACCATTATGAACAGCTAAAGTCTGAAAAACTCAACGACCTTCATAACTATAATCACCTTCGAAGATGCATTTTTTCATCTATTTGATCAGGAAAAAATTCATTCTTGGTAGGTCAAAAATATTTTCTGCACTAACATTGAACCAAACTTAACAAAACACTTCAATTGTAATTGTGCTATATTGTGAAAATGATTTCAACTGTTTGAGAGAAAAAAGTATTTTGACCTACCCAACAGTGATTTTTTCCGGATCAAATCGATGGAAAAATTCATCTTCAAAGTCAATTATCGTACTGAAGGTCACGGAGTTTTCAGACTTTAATTTTTCAACATGTGCGCAAAAAAACGCAAAACTTCTTCAATGGCATTTTGCGCAACTTCTAAGCCAAATGTCGAAAAATGCGAAAAACTGCGATTTTGAACGCAAAAATTCGCTTTTTCGAGATTTTAGGACTCCTGTGTGGAAGTGAACGACATTTTCGTCAATTTAGTGATACATTTGATCTATTCACTGCATAAGCTGTCACATAAACACTAGTTTCAGTCGTTTTGACAAAATTTTAAAAACTACAGTACCCTACCGTAACCCGGGTCAAAAAATCGATACCGTTCTGAAAGTTTTTAAAAATGGCCTATATGGGCTCTAGGGAACCAATTTAGGGCCAATTCCAAAACTGTCACTTTTTCCTAAGACAATACCCTGCTCGAGTTTACCATAGACGTCGTCTTAAGACGCAAAGAAAAAGCGATTACAACAGAAAATGGTTAGAAAGCACGGCACAACTCACACAAGAACAACATCAATGCGAGTGATCTGAAGCAGGCACAACGTGACAATTAATGCACCAACAAGGCTGTTCTCTAACGGGCCGGCCCGTGAGAACCGCAAAAATCGAGAAAACTCACGCCACGAGGACGCCGGTGAGCGTACTGCTGCCTCCACTCCTCCCTCCGTTGGCCTGCTGATTGTTGTTCACAGGGGCAGGGCAACAGTCCGCCCCGCAGCACACCTCCGCGTATTTTCTGCAGGTCCAGACGATCTGTTTCGGGCGGGTGCCGTCTTGGAATTGCAGCTGAAAGCAGGGGGTTAGAGAGAGAGAGAGAGAGAGAGAGAGAGAGAGAGAGAGAGAAAGAAAGAGACTCACATTTCCGATGGTCTGTGAGAGGGGAGGAGTGGTAGTGGCTCCCGGAGCGGCGGCAGTGGTGGTCTCAGTTCCGTTGGCGACAGCGGGCGCGGGTGTCGACGCGGCTTCAGCCTTGGCGACCTGGAAAATTGCATTTTAGGAAAATCTCTGTATAAAATCAGGTTAACATAGAGGTACGTTTTGCGCGATACCCACAACCTATATTCGGTTTCTGGCAAGTCTCCCAAAAAAAAGTAACTACCCCCTATGCTCAACACCAAATCATGGCAGGACAGGGAGCGTTTGGGGGTCCAGCCATGGCAACAGGCCGGCCTGGTCCGTCTCTCAAATTTTCTCGGCAAATTTTTCTTATTTCCTAACGAAAAAACCCCAAGTTTCCGCGGCCGGCCCGAAAAACATCTGCGAGCCCGGCCCGGGAATGGTTGTGGGGGTCAATGTGTAAGCAACCCCCCCCCCCCCCCCCCCCAAAATGATGCCTTGGAGGCAACGTAGTTCCCTTTAATTTTTTGCTCACCATTTTCAACCAAACGCCAAACAAAGTAGGTTAATCGCTATTGTAGACTATTAGTTTGATGTCCGAATACATTTAAATACTGGACTCATACATAGGCGGCTCTCCGTCACTGGTTCGGCGAGACCCACCCTCTCTCTCTCTCTCTCTCTCTTTGAAAATGATGTGCGTGGTTAACCAAATGAGAACCCTTCTTATTGAATTCACATATTCGCGACCCCTATTACCGTCAGAATCGGTGTGCTTGCCAGGGGTCGGACAGGTAGTACTGCGGGACCTTGTTTGTGGACGTTGCTTTTGTAAAGGGGGGGGGGTTGAAACAAGGGAGCCCAATTTGGGGCCGCCCAAAGTAAGATGGGAACGCCTTCCCTTCAGGGGGGAAGGGGCAGATATTTCCTCCGTCACCAGGTAGAGGAGTTCCGCACATTTAAAATACTCAAAATACCAGAACTGCATACAGCATAACCATCCAAAAACTGATCAAAATGGCTATTTTTTGCGACACGCGAGATTGTCAACGGCGTCTTCCCTAACAAAACCGCTCATTAAAAAAAACAGAAATAAAAGCGATGTTTCGCAACTGCGATGGATAAGAAACGCTGTCTTAGATCTTTGCATCGGTAACCAATCAAAGCTGTCTATAGCTCGGCCTGGAAAATATAATTTTCATTCGAATTTAGTTTCCCATATACTTAAATATTTCAGCAATACAGATTGAAACCTATTTTTAATACTTACATCCTGCTGCAGCTGAGACAGCGGCATGCTGCACTGGACCGAGTTGGGGTCCTCGTTCCTGTTCTGGTCCCAGTGGTAAGTACGACCGTTGTAGCTATAGGGCTCCGTCGCCGACTTGATGATGGCCTTTCCAGCCTCATAGATCAGAATTCCTAAAGAAATCGATATTCTTAGGTAATTAATATGGTAATTATGGGCAACAAAAAAGTGACAAACCCACCTCCGATGGCTCCAGCGGCTCCTCCTACGAGCGCCTTGGCGAAGGTGTTGCTGCTCTTGGCCGGAGGGACATGACCACCGAAGCTGCAAAGAAATCGATAAATTTTGCATACTTTTAGCTAGATTTTCGCATCGGGACCTTATAAAACGGATAATACACAAATTTTCGTGCCGGGACCTATTTTAGCTACCAGGCTACCAAAAATGCAAAGAAGTTAAGAAATTCGGTACAATTTTAGCTATATTTTCGCGTCGAGACCAGATAAAGCGGCAAAAAACGTAATTTTCGTGCATGGACACAGCTCGCCATTTGAACTAGACCGCGGACAGTTTAAAGGACTGTGTGCGCTATGTCAATTAAAACTATCCGTCACAAAATCTCAGGAACCAGGAGGTTTCATAAAATGGTTTCAATTAATATTTTGTAGCTCTACATTGGTAGATTATAGAGCAATTCTTTGGTGGCAAACAAATTCCTCTGAAGGGTAGAAAAATGCAGTTGAAATTTGAAAGAAAAGCTCTATCTCAGCGAAGAATTTTTCGTCGGTATCCAAAGAATTGCTCTATAGGTTTTCAATAGAGCTCTTTAAGAATATCATAATCGGATCAAATAAAAATTCATAGTTAAACAGATTTTGAAACCAACAAATAGTCCTTTAGGCTGGCTATGTCCGGTGTCGGCGAGCTGTGTGGACACTTACTTCTGGGGTCCCCTGTTGAAATTATTCGGCTGATTGAAGCCTCCGTGCGGCTGTTGGACGTTGTGAGGCGGCTGGCCGTGGAAACCGCTGTTCGGCTGCTGGAAGTTGTTGGGACGGCCTGAAATTTCACTTCATAATATTATCGATCGATTTGTAAATTTAAAAACAAAACTGACCTTGGTTGAAGTTGCCGCCTTGATTGAATCCTCCACCCTGGTTGAAATTTCCTCCCTGAGGCGATCCCACATTTCCACGGGCCGCACTCTGACCTCTGCCTCCTCCTCCGGAGGAAACCTTCCTCAGTTCCACAGGAGAAACTATCAACAGCAAAATACACGCCGTTCGGAGATGTTCCAACATCTGAATTTCAAAATATAAAATATTTTATAAGAATGTAGAGAACAGATAGGAAAAAAACACAGAAAATGCGAGCAGCGACAGAGACAGAGAAATCCTAAAAAAAAATTAAAATACGTAGATACATTGTAAATTTCGTTGTGGGGCCTTCAGTAAAACGTGGTAGGACCATACTACTGATTTACACAGCGACCCATTTCTTCAGGGTTTTGAGCCAATTTTATAATTTTTTAGTTATGGAATTGAGTTTAAAATATACAATAAGGCTAAATAGTCTTAAAATGTAAAAAAAAACATTAAAATTAACTTAAATATTAAAACCAAGCTCTATTCAGTTTGCCTGATGTTTACAACTGTAAATACGCAAATCTCGTTGGCTTTTAATTGAGCTTTCATTTTTTGTTTTGAAAACTTTAATTGTTTCGCTTTTTGCATTCAAATGCTGATTTTCACATTCGAAAATAACTAGCTTTCTTTGAGTATTGATGGCCTTTTTATTGACCTCAAATTGCCCCCGAGATTGCCTCAACCAAGGGGGTGTCCGGGCCATTTTACTGTTTCTTCGTTTATATTCGTTTTCATTTCAATAATTGTGTTTTTTTTTCAGGTAGGTAAACCTCCCGAATGGAGGAAGCTCAACCCTCCTCTCCGCACATGGTCGCCGTTCAAGTTGGAACGAGAGGTCTGGCTCTGAAGTAAGTCTGTTTACGAGAAAAATACCGGTTTTACTAAATCCCACGGATTAACTGAATCTATTTCTATGATATTATTGCAAAATAGCACGTGGACGAGCTTTTTTGGCAAATTAAATGAGTAAATTTTGATTTATATAAGTAGTTCATTTGAAAAATGACTCAAATTTGTGAGAAAATGCTTCTGAAGGCAGCTAAAGTGAGGCAACTTCGAGATTCACTGATTCATTGCCATACGAATGACGCATATGTGTCTCTGACCACAAATATTGATGTTTGTTTGCTTTTCTGTGGGAGAATAAGACAAAATTTCGTTGTCCCAGTATGGTCATACAGCCATGTATCATATTTTGCCGTTTAAAGGTTTATTACAAAGGGAGGTAGCCTAAAGGTGATCATGACTTCATTTTGGGCCCTATTGACACCCGGCTCGCACGAAATAGGGTAGACCGCCCTGTGAAGTATGGAATTTAGCACAAAATGGGGGATATAGCGCGAAATGTTAGAGCATGCCTGCTCGCATAGCTGGACTGGTAGCGATTACGTTAAATGTTAAATCCTCCGAATGGTGTTAAAGAATTATTGTAATTCCTGTTTTTTTTTTAAACTTTATTTACTACTTGGGTACCACGAGCACTTTTCGGCTTCATAAGGCTGTTTTTACCATTTAACTCAGGAAAATTCAACTTTTTTACTACAAAAGCGCGCCCAAACTACAGAGGTGGCGTCATTTCCGCCTGTCTTATTGACAACCGGCTGGCTGCTATTGTGAACCACTCGGTAATTATCGATTTGCGGGGAAGGAGAACAGGTGGTTGACGATAATAATTATATTTATGCACGAGACAGGGGGAGAGAAAGAAATAAGACCTGGTCGTATTGAACTTTTAAGAACTGTGTCAACATACCGCAAAAAACTTTTCACAATTTGCGGGGGCCCCCTCAAATTTAAAAAAAAAACGGATGACAGTCAAATTGCGGCACCATACCGACGCGGCTCGCGGAGGTTTAAAAAACGGTAAATTTCAACAAAATCCCTGTTAAATTATTGTAGATATATATAAAAGTGTATTTTTTATACCAAAAATGGATAATTTCAGGGTTACAAGGCTTTACTTTGTTTCATATCGAAACCAAACGATACTGTTTAATTAATAAGTATATTCGTTAAAGACATGTTAAAGAGAGAAAAACAATCAAACGAAGAGACGAAGAATTGACACTTGGGAAAATCGGGGAATATTATATTCTAAATTTGGGTCTTCCAACATGACCTGGCCGCTTTTTTTACCAAAGTCGACATCAAAAGATCGATGTGGTGAAATTTGTTTTGCGGGTGAAAAACAGTTTTTTTCACAGTTTGTCGAATTTGGGGCGATTCGGCGGATTCAAATGAATGCTGATTTGCGAAATGTCGAAACTAGGTGAGACCAGTGTACATATCTTGTCAAACAATGAGATAAACCTTTTCTAAACAACATATTTATGTGTTTGCATTTATTATAGGGAATACGTGGTGAAAATCAATAAAATCCTATTATGTCAGTCGCTGAATCACCCAGATTGAGAGTTAATGTGTGGGAAAGGGCGATTATCTTGAGAAACGTCGTGTTGGACTGATTGGGTTAGGGAATGATGCTTAGAAATGAAACAATTGATGAAAATACTGTTAAACTGTTCTAAAGAATAAGGCTATCTCGAACGATTTTGACAGAAGGAAACAGCCGCAACAGTGCGCAGCAATCCGCGCATATTGATGTGCGACATTGTGGCGGCGACTGGCGCGTTACCATGGGATCTGCATTCTAGTTTTCGCTTGTTTTGTTCTGGCGTCATAGGTGACACGCGCGGTTTCGCCACAAAAGAGCCGTGGGAGCCGCACGAGATTGGAAGGTGTGGTTGCGCTTAATCCCTCGACGCATTCTTTTAATAACATGCTCTATGACTCAGTATATAATAATATCATTATATTTTTAAAAATAAAAAAAACCATCGCCCATAATCCCAAGTGGTCCCCGTAATTCACTGATTCACTAAAATTATTTGAGTGAATCAGTAAATTGCGGGAACCACTAGGGATTATGGATGACGGTTTTCAGGGCGAAATTACTGATTTCAACAGAAATGAATTTAAATTATTTTTTTAACGAATTTTTCCATTTAATAGTCGTTTTAAAACAATAATTTTGACCAACAGTGTGAAGCAACCATAATATTGGTTCTCAACATTTCTACCATGAATGTTTTTTACGAAATAAAATAACGACAACTATCTTGGTGAAATAAAAAGAAACAACGGACCCTAGATATAAAAGAAGATTGAAGACTTATTTGGGCACGAAAAGGTCGTATAAAAAGACCAACGCCAAGTCATAGGCATACATGGACACAGGTCCGTCGCTCGGGTCGTGGCGAGAACCCCGCCCTTTTAAAATTTGCCTCTGAGGGGACTTGGTGATACTCCTTGTATATAAAAATTCTTCTTTGCGACACCTCCGAACCGTCAAAGTCAGGCTAACGCCCATATATGGCCATAGGTCAAGTAATATCATCAGGAAGGGTTTTACGAGAGAAAAATGGAAGAGACAAATAGACAAGTATTCCTCTCGCGATAGTCATAAACGAAGCAGGATAAACCCTCCATAAGGAGCATTTATATTACCAAAGCATCGGGATAAATTTATCCCTAGAAACAGCAGCCAACTTGGTAAGGCATAAAAACGACCGTGTCGTTGAGGAAAGTATCAGTTACGAAAGCGATCTCGGGTAGAGATCAAGGGCGTTGTTCGAGGCGGAGAGAGAGAGAAAATCGCTACCTGCGGAAGAGAAAACAAGTGATTGCGCTTGGTCGATGACACTGGCGGGTGTGACCCGTCGGATTGCACCTAACAGCCAGCGGCGCACAGCTTCCGTTGGCCCGAGAGAACACGTTTGCGCAGCCCTATTCGTAGGGAGGCGATTCGGTCAATAATCTCTCAACTTGGTCGAAAAGGTGGAAAACGTACTGAAACTTTTGAAAACGAATCGATTGTCCTTGGACGAACAGCCATTCACAGCTGTGAATGCCGTCACGCTAAGAAAGAACTAGCAACCACAGTGAATAACTATTGTACTACAAATAACACTGACTTTCTGGCAGAGGGTAATGGGTTTTGTGTAAATTGTTTGGCTTTCAGGCTTTCATCAACTGACGAAAGGCAAACGATTGAATGCGTGGGTAGCCATCTAGCCGTGATCGATCTTTTGACCTTTTTCGCGCAGCCATAAAATGGAGGCCAAGAAGAGTCATTTAAAGCAACACTTGGAATCTCAACATAGGCGTGTGTGTTTATTGGACTAAGGATGATCCAAAAACGAATACACTTTATTCGGTGCGTTAAATATGGATATTGAGACCTATATTGTTGAAAGTTTTCGAAGACTGACGAATTGTAAGCCCGGGACCTATTTCTGTGAATCCCCCATACTGAAAAACGTTTGTCTGTCTTTTTATGGATAAAATGGCAGAGCTGCGATATGATGAAAACACAGCATACCTTGACACGACCCGGATAGGGCTCAAAAATTAAGGCCCCAATGAGAGGGAAAGACTCAAAATAAAGAAACCCCAATTTTACAAGATCCCCCCACAAAGCCACCCCCAAACCCGCAAGCACCTTGTGTCAAGGTATGAAACACAGACCAAGTGTAATTAGTTCCATGGGTTCACAATTCTAAACTAATTTAAAGATATGGTTGTCTCTATGCTTGTTGAACGCACTGTAATTTTCACTCCATCATAAGTTCCAACTTCCTTGTTTTCAAGACGCGTTGATTGTCCGACCATACCAGAAACGAAGGACACGCCATGACCTGTCACAGACAGCAACCAACACAAAACCTGTTACAGCCACATTCGGCAGTTATGATAACAACTGTAGCACAAAGTTTATTCAGGCAAATGGCATACAATACTTTAAGTGGCAGAATTGGTGTTTGCAAGAATATTGGGGCAATTAGGAAACATCGGCAAAATCAGGATTGTAGCTGCTTATCGGCAAGAAGGACTATAGAAACACAGTGAAGACATCATCTAGGGAGAGATATGAATGAGTTTCCTCTCCGTTTGAGTAGAAACTGTGTCGCTCTGCCTCGAATATTGCAGACTACGAGCCTAAGTGCACTACATCTGAAAAATAAATCGGTATATGATAAAAATAGCAACCCACCAAATTCATTAGTAATGTTTTAGCGGAGGCATTACAAAAGTGGAAACGAGACAACCATCTGAAAATATACAAATTGAGTAGAATACAAAAAAATCAAATAAAAAAGATTTTGCTAGGATATACAAGTAAAAAATGTAAAAAGTTTTGCACTCGGGTCAGTGGAAAGTAGTAGCAAGTTGCGCGGGAGCGGCGGAAGATGTTATAGGAAGAACGGAGAGGGACGAGATTATTTGTTCTAGCCGCCGCTGCGAGTCTTTCCCGTTACCTACGTATTCTAAATATTAGCCTATAGGGATGTGTACCCACTTCTGAAATTGATTACTTTATGAATAACGCGGTCTTTGACCCAAATGAGGCAGTTAACTAGCGCTTGCGGAGTTTTTTCTCCCTCTTAATGAAATTGGTCCAGTGGAAAAGAGAGGTTCACCCGCCTTCAAGGTGTCTTCTACACAGGAAACTATTAACGACATACACCCTACGCGCAATATTATTTAGACAAAACAACCTTTGCGATAAATTTCAACTACTTTTCCATTTTTCGCGTTTAACTCAATAAAGTGTAGATAAAAACTTAGTCAAACTGCAACCATACGATTAATTAAACCTCATCCAAACCCGTCTGTTCACAACTTTCTTATGCAGCAGTGTAACATTGAACAAAAACAATGATTGGGCGGTGGTACAGCGTTAGCGGCGGAAGTGTCAATGTTAACGAAAACAAATTGACAAATTCAACAGAATTATTGCAGGATTATATCGCTCATAATTCGTACCAAACTACGTAGTGCAGTTTTGTAACATCGCGTCGATGTTTTTAAAGTCCTTAAAAGGGTTTCCCTGTTTTATTGTACTTCTGGGCATGCAAAGTACGAAATTAATTCAATTAAATTTGGCGAGTAGTATGAAAAGGTATGAAAACAATTTTTATATTGTATATAACCAAATTTATGATTTTATAGAAATGCAAAATGTAAACGCCAGCAACAAAAACACAATAAATCATGATAGATAACAATCTGGGTTGATTTGGCCGACTATCGGCGCCTAAAACTTTTCAATTTATTCCTTTTTCTTTGAACATACTTTAAGAAAAAAATTACCTGTCGAAAAAAGTATTGTGGTGATTTCGACCATCGGTGGGCATACCTCGGGAGATACGGCTTTTAAGGGTAGTAGACACAACGAATTCCCCTTTGTTAAGGGTGGTTAGGGGCTAATTTTTTAATCCTGATACAACTTCCCTAAAAGTCCCAAAGTTAAGGGTGATTACCCCGTTTTAAGGTCTAAAAGTCGGCAGCCATGACAAAGTTTAGGGCCAGGATGGGCTGAAAAAATTGAGATACGATCGACCCTGGCCGAAAAATAATTCGGAGAGTGGGTTCAACCGTTGATATTCTTCGATGTGTCAAACGAGAAATTGAACTGGTTTTTTGCTTAAATAAACATAAACTGAAAAATATATATATATATAAACTAATAATTAAATTTTAGAAACTATTTTTCAAAAAAAAAAAATTGCGCTTTGCTTTAGTTTTCTCGGCTTTCGCTTTCCACACGTGTTTTCAACGATAGTAGAAATAAAATGCTGCGAACTGAATTCGTTTTTTTTTTTTTTGCAATATTTTTTTATCAAATTTCGCCGCAATTTAGAAATCCGTACTACCTTTTCCCAAATGCCGAATGCGTCAATTGTTTACGCCCTAGCTCATGTAATTTTCCGCATTTACCTCGTCCACATGGCTCGGCCGAATGTGTAACAGCGGGCTATTGGTCCCGCCGCGAAGGGCAGCGAGGGCGTCCATCCATACTTATTATCTCAACGTTACTGAATCTCATTTTCTGAATGAAATCGGATCCTTTTAAATTCGAAATTTAAATAAAAATGCAAATTTAAATATTCCTTTATCGATTGGCTGTTTTCAGACTTATGTGTAAACGGATAGGGCAGTTGATTCCGTCCACCGTCGCCTGGGCACTCATCCTCGTCTGCACACTAGTTTTCTACTATTTCCTGGTTCCTGCTATCGGACAACGATGGGGATGGTGGGTTTTTCACTTGAAATTTTATTATTTTTCAAAAATTATAGGGCGGGATGGGCGGCCTGCCTGGCAGACGTGCTTCTTTTCCTCCTAGT
Organism: Oscheius myriophilus; assembly: GCA_964057215.1. Classification (NCBI taxonomy): domain Eukaryota; kingdom Metazoa; phylum Nematoda; class Chromadorea; order Rhabditida; family Rhabditidae; genus Oscheius; species Oscheius myriophilus. The sequence continues at coordinate 24,486,888 of OZ059904.1, read as the reverse complement.
CATCTTCAATTTACTGATGGCTATGTGTATGGATCCGGGAGTTTACCCCTACGGTAAGTATTTGTTTAAATAGTTTTTTTAATATTCGGATTAAAAAACCAAGTTTTTCGGTCTCAAACCCGGGTGTCGGCTTGCGTGACTCCAACATTGCGGGTCGGACGCGAGACTTTCCGGGCCGGCCCCACTATGAAGAACATTTTTTTTAAAATTTGTTTGAAATTGATTGAGTTGTTAATAGTGGTTGATACAAATAAGATACTGTTGTCGGGGAGGGAGGGGGATTATGTTTCGTTTCTTAGTTTTGGCGCGTACTTCCTGAAATAATGACCAGTATTTTACAACTAACACGTCGAAATTGTGCGTTAAATTTTTTTTTGCAATTCGGTAATCTAGTATGGCATCGGTGGAGGACCTAGCGCTTCATACCTCGGGAGACCCTGACAGTTGACGGACCCACCGTTAACTTTTGGGGGGCATAAATGGGGTAGTGCCCAACCCCCTTAACTTTTGCTTTTTTTGGGGGGCCTTTACCCCCTTAACCGGGGGTAAGCTGACTATACCCTTCCTAGGTATGTAACGCTTTCGCTACGAGAAACGGCCAAAACAGAACCGAATAAAATTTCCTATTTTGTATAAATCGGTACACTAATTTTTTAAACTGTTTTTAATAACTTAATAATGGTTTTACTAATATATAGGTCAATAATGGTTATACAAAAAAGAATGCCACCGACCGGGATCGAACCCTGGTCGTGTGGGTGGCAATCTGACTGGGTGGTACAAACGGCCGAACCCGATAGAACCCGGGGTTCTCACGGGCCGGGCTGACCAAATTTTTGTAAATGGCCCGGCCCAGCCCGTGAGAACCCCGGGTTCTATCGTGTTTCCGGGTCGAGTCATATCTCCGGCAATTGGCATTTCTACCCTTAAATGTGTGCACCCAAAATTGGGCCTCCTCACTTTGCAAACTGGTAGGCAGAAAATTTGCCTCTAGCCACCCTAGATTCTCTAATATCACCCCCCCCCCCCTCTCTCTTTCTCTCTCTCTCACTCTGGAGAATCACGGATATACCCTCCCGAGGTATGGTGGTCAGCGAGATATAAAGGTTCCTAAGTTCCTTTCACGGAATGCCCTTTTCTATTCCGAACTTCCTGGAAATTTAAAGATGCAAATACTTGGAAAATGAGCAATTTCTCGTTGTCGTTTTTGTTACAATTTTCAACCAACGCACAATTACGTAGGTACCACAAGCACCCCATGTCCAAATATGGCCCAAAATTGGGTTACTTCCTTAACTAGGGGATTTTTGAGTTACATTTAGCAAAAAACCCTAATTACCCTTAACTATTGCATTTTCTTAGCATCTTATCATGGGGGAAACCATACATTGACAAGATCCGCCAAAAGCGGCGGTAGGGGCGTCGCAATTTTAAGTTTTCGGCAAATTTTGTTAAAGAAAGGGGGTCCGCCGCATATTTTCGAAGTTTTCGATAATTGAGGGAGGTGTCGCAAAATAAACCTCTGCGGTTGGTTGCCCAGGTATGGGGGAAACCAGGATACACGTTACGGAGTTATGTTTTCCAGCCCTTTCCTCCGAGGAGTACCCGCCCATGGACGAGACTCGCTCCCCGCTGTACAAAAACGTGGAGGTTAATGGAATAACGGTACGGATGAAGTGGTGCACGGCGTGTAAATTCTACCGCCCGCCCCGTTCCAGCCACTGCTCTGTCTGCAACAGGTAGTTTTTCGGGCCGGCCTGGGCTTTATTTCATTTCTTCAGATGCATTGACACCTTCGACCATCACTGCCCATGGGTCCACAACTGCGTCGGACGGAGGAATTACAGGTATTTTTCATTGACTTACGTTCATTTTTGTCCCTTAAGGTACTTTTTCTTCTTCCTCCTCTTCCTCAGTCTGCACATGATCGCCGTTTTCGTCATCTGCTTGACTTACACAGTCACAAACACGTAAATTTTACCAGAATTGGATAGAAAATTAAGGGTTTTAGTGGAGATATGCTCGATCGACCGAATCTCTGCTCCATCGTCCTCCTCGCCCTCTGTGCCATTCTCGCCGTTCCCGTTATTGGACTCACGATATTCCATATAGTTCTTGTTGTGAGGGGAAGAACGACCAATGAGCAGGTGAGGGAAAGTGAAAGAAAAAAACGGAAATTATGGGGTGACAGGGGAAATTGTGGCATGCTTGGCCTGTTTTATATAAGTTTAGTAGCCTGAGATAAGTTTAGTAGATTTCAATCAATGTGCACGGGCCGGGCTATTTTTTTTCGCACGGGCCGGGCTTTTTTTTCGACCCGTTTACCCCATAGTTTTCGAAAGACCGGCTGGACCGCGGGCCGGGCCGAGAAAAGTGTCGGCCCGGCCCGGTTTGTAAACTTGTCGAATTAAAAATTCTTTAAATCGTTAGTTTAGCTTACGTCAAATGTTTTAAACCCGCAAACACTTTTATAATACTTCTGTCGCACATTTAAACTAATTCCAAGTTAGCAAAAATAAAGTGTCCCGACCGGGATCGAACCTTGGTCGTGTGGGTGACAGTTTAACTAGGTGGTCCAAGTAGACGGGCCGGGCTGAGAATTTTTCTCATGACCCATTCCTTGCTTTTTCAATGCTTTTTCACAAATTTAGGGTACATTAATGGTCACCATGACGTCATTTTATTCCCTATTGACATCCGGATTGCGGGAAATATTATAGACCATCCGCGAAGTACGAAATTTTATACAAAGGAGGTTACGCCAAAGTAGTTAGTTAACGCATGTCGTTAACTTGCGAGCTATTTAACGTTGTATCGAGATTGATAGTGAAAGAAGCATACATGAACAAGCGCCCGCAGATTCAGTAGAGGGGGTCGCGCCGAGCCTAATTTTCAATTTGGGAGACTCGCACCACACGTTTCATTTGTATTTTGGGGGAGGGGGGAAGGGGTCCCACAAGCAGCTTGTTCATCTATGGAAAGAAGAGAGAGAGAGAGAGAGAGAGAGAGAGAGAGAGAGAGAGAGGCCCATTTGCATGATTCACCTATTTGTGATATAGTTAAAACTGCAGGTCACCGGCAAGTTCCAATCCGGCTACAACCCCTTCACCTCCGGCTGCTCTACCAACATCAGGAACACTCTGTGTGGAACACAGTTCCCCTCGTAAGTTTTTCACGTCTTACTCTTGCTTTAACTTGAATATTTATCTCACCCTCAAATCCAGATTCAACAAGTACGCGGATAAGGCGAAGGCCCGTCGCCAGGCGGAACGACAGCTGTTGGAGGCGGAGGAAGAGAGGGAGGACAAGGACGTGGAGGATGGAGACGCGAACGAAACGACGGTGCTCTACGTTCCCGATAAGGACGGAGTGGAAGGACACGTCAGGGTGAGGCGTTGAGAAATTTGTATTTTGGCTCGGCTCGTTGAGTTTTCACTAAAACGGGGGAAATCATGCATACCAAATCTCAATTTTTTGACCGTGCCACGTGGTGACTGGCCATGAGCCAGTCATTAATTGCTGGCCGGGCCGTCATTTTTCCATCCTTGTGAAACCTGTAATCGTCTTCTGCTGGAGGGTTGGTTTCATACATGAACAAGCTACCTGTGAGGTTCGTTTTGCGCGACCCCCCACAATTCAAATGTGACATGTGGCGCGAGTCCCCCAAATAGGAAATTAGGCTCGGCGCGACCCCTTCTACCAAATCAACGGGCGCTTGTTCATCTATGGATGGTTTTCAGCTACTTCTTGGGTGTATCTGGTCGGGGTTCTCAAATGACGGGCCGGGCAGAGGAATTTTTTGGGACGGCCCAGCCCGGTCGGCCCGGGTATGAAAAATTAAATTTAAAATTTGTATAAATCGGTACAATAATTTTTTAAACTGTTTTAAATTAATTAATAATGTTTGTTACTAACATATACGTCAATATTAGTCATACAAAAAAATAATGTCACCGAGCGGGATCGAACCCTGGTCGTGTGGGTGGCAATCTGACTGGGTGGTTCAAGGGAAACGGGCCGGCCGGGCCGACCAAAATTTTCCAACTGGCCCGGCCCGTGAGAACCCCCGTGAGAACTTTGGAGCATTAAGACGCGGTTTCTGAAATATCACAGTGGAATCCACCTTTTTATCCCCAAAAGTCCTTGTCACTGCTATGGGCTAAACCCCGGACCGTCTAATTTTTAGCCATACGCACTAAAATCTCAGCCAATTTGTTGACGGTGCCCATGCGCTGCTAGGTTTAGTGCCTCAGAGGCTCCCAAGTTGAAAATTAAGCTGAAACCCTTAGGGAAAATAATTCTGTTTAAAAAATGAAATTACTTATTTTCTGGAAAAATTTTATTTGAAATTGGATAAAAGAAATGAATTTTGTAAAATTGTCGTTATAGTATCTTTTAAAAAAAAGATCACTTTAGTCGGAGTCTGGCTCACCTCGTAAAATGAGTTAAAAATTTTCCCGGGTAAGTATTTTTTTGGCTCTATTCCAATCTAGCGTCGTTTGGCGGGACCTGTGGACCCAGCTGGGATGTGTGGACCGCGGGACCTGGGGACCTGTGGACCGAAAAATCCATTGACCAGCAGACCGATGGGATGTGTGGACCCTGGGATGTGGGGACCCTGGGACCTGGGGACCGTGGGATAAGGGGACCTTGGGACCTGTGGACCCAACTAAGGACGACAAACCACACTTATCACCAACCTTTCTATCCGTTTTCTTAATATTTAATGCACTTCATAAGCCTTCCAAATAACACTTCCGTATTCTATACCGGAAATTTTTCGTCTGCGACCAAAAGGTTTTTAACGCTGATGACCAGCTCTGCCTCTTGGTTGATGAAGTCGGTGCACATCGTACGGAAACACTGTTACTGTACCCCACAATCAACTACTGTTAAAACTTTACTGTTGCTGGAAATCGCTGCCGAACCAGCGTCACAGCCAGGAGCTGTACGATGAGATCAACACCGTCTACACACAGATGTCGAAAGAACGGGACAATCGGCTCCTAATATCATCGGAAACTGTCGCACGAAACGTTTCCTCGGTCAACTCCTACGCCGGGAGGACGACTGGTTGACCACCTGAGCCCTACGAATGCTCTCGGATCCAAGATGGTCAAAAAGGAGAGACCGCTCACGCAAATCCTGGCTAGAGGCCACAAAGGCTGACATCGAGCATACCTCCATAGGTCACAAGCTCTCCCAGAGCCGCGACGAAATTACGAGAAGACTGTGGAAGAGCCCGGAGTGGCTAGAGACTCTTCTCCCATATGCTGAAGATAGATCAACATGGTTCACTCAGACCACTAATAGCTCTTCGACGCGTCAAACACAACCTGGCCAAGCCTATTCTGCATGTATGACCATTATCTCTCTCTCTGTTTCTCTATTTTTCTCTTTGGGATTCTTATTGGAGCGACAAGGTCGCTCTGGAAGACCTGGTGAGAAAGCGGGAGAGGGTGGAAAAGAGTGGTCGGAAAGCTCTCTGGAGGAAAGGGAGACGCCGTAGAGCGGTCCCAATGTGGCCGAAACCCACCGGAAAGCGTGATGCTGACTTCTAGTAGACTTTGATTTGACAGAGAGAGACGAAATGCAAGTATGGTGTACAGTAATAGTGTTTCCGTACGATGTGCACCGACTTCATCAACCAAGAGGCAGAGCTGGTCATCAGCGTTAAAAACCTTTTGGTCGCAGACGAAAAATTTCCGGTATAGAATACGGAAGTGTTATTTGGAAGGCTTATGAAGTGCATTAAATATTAAGAAAACGGATAGAAAGGTTGGTGATAAGTGTGGTTTGTCGTCCTTAGTTGGGTCCACAGGTCCCAAGGTCCCCTTATCCCACGGTCCCCAGGTCCCAGGGTCCCCACATCCCAGGGTGCACACATCCCATCGGTCTGCTGGTCAATGGATTTTTCGGTCCACAGGTCCCAGGGTCCCGCGGTCCACACATCCCAGGGACCACAGGTCCCAGGGTCCACACATCCCAGCTGGGTCCACAGGTCCCGCCAAACGACGCTAGATTGGAATAGAGCCCAACTAACGCTAGATTGGAATAGAGCCATTTTTTTAAACGTTTTATTCTCTCGATTGGCTTTTAGGGAAGCAGATATGCATTTCCGTAGTTTGCTTATTTTGCTACCGTAAACCATGAAAACCACAAGAAAAGCCCCTGACTACCCCTTAGAACAAATAATTACAATATCGGTTTTAGCTGAAGCAATTGGTGCTGCCGGATAGCCACTCAGTGGGCACTGCTTTGTCCCTTGCCGGTGCTGACGCCCTCTCCGTGAAGGAACGCAACGGATCCACATGCAATCTTTACGATTCCACTCAAGGTACCCCTTCATTCACGTTTTTCTAACTTTTGTCCTTAATTTCAGTCAGTCTCCGAGGTGGTCCCTCGCCGCAGTTGAGTCCCACAGCGGCCTACAAGGCCAGTGTGGAGGAGGCGATGCGGGACGCTCCTGTGGAAAAAGGTGGGAAACATAGTCTTTAATTAAAAATATTCGAATTCAGAAGTATCGGACACGGCTTCGCGAGTTCTAAACGGAGACAGGACGCGGCCGCGAGGCTTCGCAGACGCTGTGAGGATCCACGACCAGCTGAACAGTCCAACCATAGCCTTGTAAATGTAAAGGTATGTTTTTGTTAAATATATGGTAAAGAGGGGCCTTAGACTGTCAATTGCGGCCTGAGGATGTCAAAAGCGGCCGTTAAGGCCTCTAAATCGAAAATTCCGAAGAGGCCTGAGGATGTTAAATCGAAACTTTTGGAGCGGCAGTTAAGGCCTATAAATCAATAATTTCGATGTCAAAAGCGGGCGTTAAAGACACTAAATCGAAAAATTTAGAGCGGCTTCATGCTGCATAAAGAAGTCGATAAATCAGCTATAGCGACACTTCGTGTGCGGCCTTTGGTTGCCAACGCGGACATTAAGGTGGTCAAATAGAATAGTTATTGAGCGGCCGCAGGCTATCAAAAGCGAGTGTTGATGCCGCCACGGCGAAGCGGCCTTGGGTTGGCAACATGCCTGAATAAGCCGCTTCCAGGAAAAGACGTAGATCCCCTTCCGTGGACCAATATTTTTGCATGTCTCATACCTGGGCACGTAATGTTTTCGGGGGCTTTGGTAGGGAGCTGCTTAATTTGGGGGCCTTATGAAAATATGGGGTTTACTTTTTGGAGCCCCCCTCTATTTGCGGGAAAGCATTTTCTTTCTCTTCCGTTGTCACTTCCTTTAGTTTTGCGTAATCCCCCCCCCCCCAAATACATCGAAAAACTTTTAAACCCCTTGCAGTTCTTTTCCTGGCATGGTTGTCAAACGCGCTCGTTGAGGCATCAACTCGAAAAATGTAGAGCGAACAATCTCGAAAACAATTTAACAGGCCGGTCTTAAGTCGCCAACTGCGGTACTCCAGATCGTCGTTCTATACAAGCGAGGGCGGCCTGAAGCAACCAAAAGCGGTCTTTGTACGTTAAAACCATTGTTGAGGCCATCAAATAAAAGACCGTTTACGGGGGAGCGGTCTTATGCTGTAGAGAAACGCTCACGGATAGTGTTAACTTGATAAATTTGGAAAAGAGGCCTGAGGTTGCCAAAAGCGGTCATCCAAGTCGCCAAGTCAAAAAAAAATTAAGCGCGACCTTAGCCTACCAAATGTCTGCAATTCGAAATGAGGGCGGCCATAGGCTGTAAATGGCTGCTCAAAGCGATCGATGAAACAGCTATACCGACAGTTATGGAGCTGGCTTTGGTTAGCAAACGCGGTTGATGACAACGCCAAATCGAAAAAAGACCGCTGCCAGAAGCGGTAATTAGAGATACCAAACTGGAGAGTTAAAGGGCGGCCGTAGACTACCACAAGCGGTTCTCAAAGGCCGAAAGTAAAGGAGCGGCCTCATGCTATCAAAAGCAGTAATCAAAGTTCCGAATTGGACAGTAACAGGGCGGCCGTAGACTGCCACAAGCTGTGGATGAAAAATTACAAAATTTTTTCTAAAAAATTTCTTTTCAGAATTCTCCTAAGCCGTGCAATACTGCTGTCGCTGCGGGTAAACGTCTGATGCTAGCCTCTCCCTTTTCTTTAAGACCAACCTGTCCGCTTGTTCAAGTCACATATCACTGTGCCAAATGTCTCTCTCCTGCGTTTCCCCTCATCTAGTCTAAGGCCCTCCCCATTTACTCTATCTCTTAAGGTAGTAAACCCCTCTCTCTTTTAACTAAAAGGCCAGTATTTAAGATTGGTGAAGAAATCTCATTTCATATAGGAAAGTAATAAGTACCTGATGCTCCACGCCCTTTCCGTTATGTGCTTACTGGTATCTCAATGTGTGATTCAGCTATTTTTGCGAAGTTATTCATATTGCTTATATTCGTATGGCATGTATTATTTATTCCATTCTTTTTCTAAATATATGGTTTTATTTTGGTTTTTTTTTTTTAAATTTTTTACTTGGTCGGTGGGCGCATTCCTGTAAAATCTTATGTAATTATAGAGCGTTAAGGCTAAATAGAATCGTAACACTTTGAATTTGCATTAAGACGCATTAAGACGCAGTTTTTATAAAACTCTTTTTGCATTAAGATGCATTAAGACGCAGTTTTCATAAAACTCGAGCTCATCTCATTCGGTTGTGTCATAGGATTTTAGAATTGGCTTGTATCTTCAATATAACTTAAAATACACCCATTGAACTGATTTAACATGTTTATCGGCCACTGAGGTTACGGTAGCTTGGGTTACTGTAGAAAATGCCTTTTTGGTTGTATCTCGCTTCAAAGTAAACCAAATTTCAATTTAAAAACTGAAAAAGATAGATAATTTTGTTGTAAGTATGTTTGTTTTTAATGTCAAAATGCGTGTACAACGATGAAAATCTGAAAACGTTAAAAACCTTCCGAAAAACACTGAACATTTTCACTTTTTTATGAAAATCTCAGTTAGATGGAAAAAGCATTTCTTGACATTACTTTCATTGAATTGCGCGTAAGTTTTTACATACTTCTTCTTTTGACACCAAAAAATTTCAAGGGGGATAAGTTGGTCGTTTTTCCACTCAAATCCGCGCCCTCAAGGCAAAACGCATGTACATCACCACAATAGGCGCGGAAACGCACGAATGTGAAGGCTTAAAATGGAAAAACGACCAACTTATTCCCCTTGAAATTTTTTGGTGTCAAAAGAAGAAGTAGGTAAAAACTTAAGCGCAATTTAATGAAAATAATGTCAAGAAATGCTTTTTCTATCTGACTGAGATTTTCATAAAAAAGTGAAAATGCTCAGTGTTTTTCGGTGGTTTTTTAACGTTTTCAGCTTTTCATCGTTGTACACGCATTTTGACATTAAAAACAAACATACGTACAACAAAATTATCTATCTTTTTCTTTTTTTAAATTGAAATTTGGTTTACTTTGAAGCGAGATACAACCAAAAAGGCATTTTCTACAGTAACCCAAGCTACCGTAACCTCAGTGGCCAATAAACATGTTAAATCAGTTCAATGGGTGTATTTTAAGTTATATTGAAGATAAAAGCCAATTCTAAAATCCTATGTCACAACATGGTCGAGTCTTATATAAATTGCGTCTTAAGAAATGTTGTGCTTATGGAAAGAAGGTTTGAATAAGCCAGGAATGATTATTGGAAGCCAAGCAACAGGGGACAGACGAAACGATGGTACGGGTCATAGGTGGACGGGAGGAACAATGTGGGGGGGGGGCTTTAAAATCAAGCTCCCAAATGCTCCCACTCGTTGTTCTCCCTTATTCTCATTCAGTCCGTCCACTAGAGAGTCATTAAGAAAAGACACCGGGAGATACGAAATGGGAGTCGATATATTGAAATAAAAAATCTACATCTGATCAGCAGAATATTGAAAAATATGAAGGAAGAGGTGAATTACTTGAAGATTGAACCTTCTACTCCTCCGCTCTGACTTTTGTGGCTGGCGGCGCGGAGCTAAATTCCAAATCCACTTTTTCATTTTTGCGCTTTTCTAGATGATTCATCCTCCGTTGCTGGTCTTCTAGTGCCTTAAATCACTTTAATCCAATGTTCAGTTTGCTATACCTGATTAATTAATTTCTGGCCCTCCAATTGTTTATTTGATAACTGATACATTCGTTGAAGCTCCTTGCTCAACATTTCGTTTTCCATTCCCATATCTGTGCTCTTCTGAAAACATAGGATTACATGTGGAAGTGACAACAGAAACCAATAAAGAAAAAAACTACCATAACCCACCATTTCACGGACTATCGCCTCCGACTCCTCTAATTTACGCCTCAATTCGTTCGCTTCATTTTCAGACTCTTTCGTCAAATTCTTCCAAATTTTGACCTGAAAAATATATTTAAGATTTAAATATATCAACAATTTGAACCTCTGCTTCTAAGGAGATAATTTTTGTCTTGAGACCGTCAATATCACTTTGTATTGAAGCTTTTAGTTGGTTTTTTCTTAAGCGACTTTTCTGTTGAGCTAGTCGGTTCATCTCCCGACGATGACTCCTCCTATCCGAGAGGCCTCCTTCGGTGCCTTTCCTCTCTGTGACTTTTTCGACGGTATCAGCTGCGTTTGTTTCCATAGGCATAACGGCATGTTCATCATTGTATATATACTTTATCCAACGGAAAGTGTAACAAGAAACAAAACAAAAGAACAGGACAAATAGGGAAGGACAGGTGAGGGGGGATTTGAGGTTTTTGCGCTACAGGTGCCCCGGGGTGGAGATGTGTGGAGGAGAGAAGGATCATTGCTGATAACGTCTACGTTTTCGTCAGCCCCTTCATCATTTTTCAATCCACCTTGGGAATCCGATGGGTCTTGAGCAATCGGTTTACTTAGAACATCGGAAATCTAAAACTTAGATGTTATAAAGGAAAAAAGGATACTATTATAGTCCTCGCCAATTCTAGTCCCTCCTCATTTAGGGCCCTACGTACTCCATTTTCGGCGGCACGGTATTTTCCTTCATTACGGTATCTCAACTTGGCTGGTTGAATCAGTTTTTTACTGTTTCATAATGTTTCATTGATAATGTTCTAAAATATTGTTTGTTTTTCAGTTTCTTTTCAAACTGGCTTTTTTAAAAAGGCGTAGCCGCTGAAACAGAAAACCGGCGGCTTTTTCAGCCTCCGCCGCGGCACCTCGGACAGGAGCCGCCATAGCGCAGGCGGTAGCGAATTCGCCTATCAGGCAGACGTCTTTACAACGTCGTTGGTTCAAATCTTGGGCTTTCATTTTAAGGTTTTCAATATGGGATATTTCATTTGGAACGCGAGAGGTTACTGTATCTCTCTGTTATTGCGTCAAATAGAAGGAACTAGGATTGGCGAAGACTATATGAATCTCGCATTTTTATTGCCTCCCATTTAACTGTTCAAAAGATCTTAACCCACCATAATTTTGGCTTTCGTCGCCCCGTCGAGTTTCCTTATTGTCTCATTCACTCTAACCTGAAACCCCATTTTGTTTAAAAACAAATAATTACTACCTTTTCTTCTGAAGATGTAGTTTTTGCTCTGAGACTGTCATTATCACTTTGTAGTGAGGCGCTCAATTTATATTGCCTGAATGGGCTATCCCTGTTAACAGGAGTAGGTGTTTGAGCTAAAGGCATCATTCCCGCAGACTCTTGGCAGCGAAGTGACTGAAATTGGATAGTTGAGAAATATAGGTGGAGATTTCAGGTACCGACGACGCCCCAACTTAACAGCATATTACATCTCTACGCCATTTTTTGACCGAAAGACGGGTATCTAAAAGGTCGCAGACTACAAACACCATGAGAGATGCTCGCCAAGGAGGTATGAGCACCACTCATATGTTTACTTAATGCATTTAGCTTATTTTTTCGATTTCCGGTTTGAAACGCCGTTTTTCCGAATCTCCAATGTAGAGTTGAAAAAAAAACATGGCATGCGGTACCGTTTACCTCCTGCAACATTTCTGTGATAACAACAAAACTGTTATAAGTTTGTTTAAAGTTTTAAAAAAATTTCTTACCAAAGTTGCCATGGGCCATGTGGGAAGTTGTTGCATTCTGGTTGAACTGGGCCAACTTTTGCCATTAGGAACCATTCCAGTCGGTGATTGTGTACGTATCGGAGCAAAAGCCAATGGTTGAAACACAGCAACTGATGGAGGTAAGGAATTTAATGCAATCACTTTTGGAAGTTCCATTCTATTCATTGGAGTTTCAGGAGTTCTTCGAAGAAAAGAATCGGACTTGGAAAACAGACCGCTGAAAAATCTTTTGAAAAAATTTAAGGAGTTTACTGGAATTTGAAAGCCGAAGGAAATGAAAAGACGGGCTAGCGGTGCCCAGAAATCCATATCAGCTGACTCACTGCCAACGTGGCTCGCCCGGTTAACTGAAATTCCCTGCCTTTAAAAATTTCATAATTCCGTACTGCAAAACAGAACATTTCATTAATGAATGGCCTGTGGGTGCCATAAACGGCAAGTAATATTTAGGGGGGTTTAAGACACAATTTCTGAGAAAATCGAGCGTTTTCGAGTCCTTTTAGACATTCAAAACTTTTTTCTCTCCGAGTCACTTAAAACCTTGGTTTTTGTCACCAATAGACCCAATCCTAAACCTTTAAGACCTTAACCCTAAGTTCAAATCTCAGTTGAATGTTAACCAAACCACTTCGAATATGAACTTTTCTGAATCCTTGCACCAAGAAAAAACATTTTAAATATACTTTCCGTTTCTGTTTTCCATATCCGAAACAATTGCGCAACGTTTTCTGCGCAAAAACAAGAAAAACACTGTATAAAGTTCGCCAGTTAAAAGATCTCGGCGGGACCTAAACCACCGAAATTGTCATTATTTTTTACCCCTAATAGAATTTTTTCAGATTTTTTAAAAATATGGTTTTTGAGAAAATGATTTTATTACTAATTGCAGTGGTCGCGGCGTCATCTGAAATAGGCAACAACGCCGTGTTTTCGAAACGTTTGACAATGAAAACCTACTAGAATTATTTTTTGTTGTCGAAAAAGGACTCGAAATGCGCAATCAAAGTAGTTGTCACCAAAATCTATTTTTTGTATAGCTAATGAAGCCAAAATTACTGCATTTTCGTGAAAAATCAATTTTTTCACCTGTTTATGTTTTTTATCTGAATTTTATTTTTATACCATCGAATTCCTTGTGAAATTTCATCCCAGGTTACAATTTTGGTTACCATAAAGATTCATTCATGGCGCGCTGTGAGCGCTAATACAAGAAAAATCCCCAAATGTGGCTAGGGGTGTTTGGGGGCGGGGCTTCCACTAAGATCGCAGAGGGCCTTCGCCGCCTGTGAAAAGGTGTCCTTTGCGCGTGCTTCTCGTATGGTTAGTATTACTAACTTTTTCTACCACGAACGTTAGTATTATGCATGATCAAGCTACCCCATTTGCGCAACCCCTACATTGCATATTCGACGTATGGTGCCAACCTCTCAAGTGAGAAATTCGGTTCGGCGCAGCCCCTCAACCGAAAGTCATGGTCGATATTTTTGTATGGTCCGTGTTGATATTTTTACCGTCATTATCTTAAGGTAAAACGGTGCAATCGTCTTTACTAGCTCTTCTTTGTTCTTTCTCTTGCCTTTCATCCGTTCTTATTTCGCGATCCTTATGCTGTGTGTCCCGCTCATTCTCCTTTTTTACGTGTTTTTTGCTACCCTCTGCCTACCAGTAACATACTTTCGCAAAATTTTTATTATTAACAATGAATAATATTGCTTGAATTCCCTTCTATTTATATCCGCGTTGTCTTCGTACAAGAATGTTGGTTATATGTAATTTTATTTGGTTAATATACAAGTTGATTAACCACACGTTGTTCTCCCTTATTCTCCATTCAGTCCACCAGAGAGTCACCAAGAAGAGACACCAGGAGAGACGATATCTGGAAATGACATGAACAACTGATCAACAGGAGAGGGGTACGGCACGCAACTCGGAACTTTTGTCTTTTCTGATTTGCGTGTTGCGGGATTTGATTTTTTAAAATTTAATATTTTTTTCTAATATGTAAGTCCGAGCTGCAAGGTTCAAGCATGGCAACGGCCCGGCCCGCTTCAAAATTTTTCTCGGCCCGGCCCGGCCCCAAATTTTGCCATGCTTGGTTATAATATCCGCAACGCTTTATACCTAGCGGCTGACAAGTTCGCTCCGACGAAGCTTCTTGATCGACTCACCCTGGAACGCTTTTGCAGACCAAATAGCGTTTAAGGGGGAGCCTCGTTGTTGCTCATTCTTCATTTACAAACGACTCATTTCTGCTCTTCTTCAACCGTGCGGCAATCTAAATATCGTGGTTAGGATTATGTTTCGTTACTTTTTAAACATTTCGCTTAGCTATTCTGCCTCTGTTCATTCGACGTTTCCATCGGATGCCTGCCTTCCAGAGTGGGTTCCCTGTTTGCGACGGCCCGGAACAAAATTCCGATTTGTCATTTTTCCGTTTTTCGAGAAGAGTCATCCTCTGGCGTTGGTCTTCCAATGCCTTAAACCGGTTTAACTCAATTTTAAGCAGAGCGGAACCTGATAAAGCAATTTGTGAGCATCAGCTTGTTGATTTGACAGTTGGTACATTCTGTGAAGCTCCTGGGTCAACAATTCGTTTTCTTTTCCCTTGTTGGTACGCTCCTGAAAGTGATACACGTCGAAGAAACGGTGGGGATTGTAACAAATACAAAATTATACCATGACACTATGTCGAAGGTTCAACCTTTGCTGGGGGCAGACTTACCTTTGTGTTTATATATATTTTTTACGTAAAAACACTGTAACCCACCAACGCCTGAATGTTCGCCTCCAACTGCTCTATTTCACGCCTCACTTCACGCCTCAATTCGGCTGCTTCATCTTTAGACTTTGCCTCCGACTTCTCCAATTTACGCCTCCATTCGGCTGTTTCATTTTCAGACTTTTTCGTCAAATTCTTCCCTTCTTGAACCTGAAAAACTGAAGCTGAGTTTTTCAAAATCAAAAAAATGAACAACCCCTGCTTCCAAAGCGACAATTTTCGCTCTTAGACCGTTATTATCACTTTGTAGTGAGTAATGTAACCCACCAATGAGCGATTTTTCGCCTCCCACTCCTCCACTTTACGCCGTAACTCGTTTGCTTCATTTTCAGACTTTTTCGTCATATGCTTCCATACTGAAACCTGAAAATAATGTTTTAGTTTTTAAAAAAATCAATAAAATCAACCTCTGCTTCCAAATAGACAATTTTCGCTCTTAGACCGTCATTATCACTCTGTAGTGAGGCTCTCAGTTGGTCTTTTCTCAAGCGACTCTTCTGTTGGGCTAGTCGATTCATCTCCCGTCGGCGGTTGTTTTGGTCAGAAAGGCCTCCTTCTGGGCCTTCACTGTCCTTGTAGTTGTCTCCGTCTTCAGGAGTAACTGTTCTTGTGAATTGCGCTATTCTCATGGGGGCTTGTTGGTAGCGAATTGACTAAAATCGGAGAGTGAGACAATTTTGAGGTCGCAGGTAGTCTTGAGGCGCCGTCTGTGCTCAAACGGCAGCGCCGCCTAAGCTCAGTGGGATAAACCGTGGGTCTTTTAAGCCTAAGGTCGCAGGTTCGACCACTGCTGGCAGCAAATCATTCTCTTCTGGATTGTTATGTCGTATTTTGAAAACTGTTTTAAAACATAGAAATTTCACGAAAGACGTGAAAACTTCGATCCGAAACAATTTTGAGCGTTTAACTCGTTTTTCGTGTTGTCCGCTGTTTAGCAGACCTTGTGCGCGCGTTGCATCAAAAGTTTTAAAATCAGCGATTGCTGCGGTGAGTCCCGCGCGGTTTTGGCCGTCTCGGGGTGTCCCGCGGGGGAAGTCAGGAGTCGCGCGGGACTCGCACAACGACTCCCCGCAACTAATCGATATTTACAAGGAGTTCCGCGGGGGGAACTGGCTACGGGGAATCGCGAGGGAGTCCCGCGGAACTCCCCCACACAAAACGCTCCCGAAACGAACCGGGAAATTCAAACGTCAGACGGCAGCGTCCCTGGACTTTGACTTTTTTTGTTGTTTCTTTTTGTTATGCTTATTGTTTAATCCTGTTTTAGGTAAACACCAGGTTGGTTTAATCGCTTTTTTGTGATTCTTCATAGTTTGTGTTTCTCGTTGTAAATCTCTTTTCTCTCCACTTTTTGGCAAATATGTAAGGTGTTTCCTTCTGCGGTAAAGGTAGGTGCCGTATAAGCAAATTACTTACATATCTGCCATTAAGTCTAGTACATGAATATTCGTGTTATATCTTCCATTTAGCTTGACGGTCGTCGAGAAGAGGGTCAGGAACAATGAAGTCTACACGACAGCAGTGCTGGACCAGATCGCCAAGGAGCCGAAGAAATGGGATATTTCCTTATTTAATGTTGTAGGTAGACGTATTTTTTGTGTTGTATTTGTTATTGTGAACTTGGGCGTAGTAACCCTATATTTCGCTGTGTTCTGTAAATTGTGTTGTATATTTTAAGTTGTGCTAGTAATAAACATTGGTGTATAAGTGTAACACGGTCATATTAATGAATACTGAGAAAGCGTGGTTCCTCCGGGCAAAAATTTCAAAGAGTGGAGTATTCGCGCTCCACCGCCAAGTCAGCGGGAGTCCCGCGGGGGAAGATCGGGGTGTCGCGGCAGGGAACTGCGGGAGTCCCGCGTGACAAAATCCGAAACCCGCGATGTTGTCCGCCGCGACACCCCGATGTTCCCGCGCGGGACTCACCGCAGCAATCGCTGAATGTGTTAATCAAAATTCAATAAAATTTCATGACCTATCCAATTAAATTTCTTTTGCGAATTTTTTCCAGGTAAAATAATAAAATTGGAAAAGACAGCTTATCCTTGGTTTAACGGGCACCGTGCCCCACTTGCTGCGCTTCCGTCCCGCACCACACTAAAACCGTTATAACTGTCTTCAAAATGAATCAATTTTAAAAATTTAATTTGTTTGTCTGATCATTATCTAGTCAACGAGTTTACTGAAAAATATAAATGTTACCTACCGCCGCCATGGGCCACGAAGGCAGTTGTGGTAACCTGCTGGAACCGGCCGGCGGCCAACTTTTGACATTTGGAACCATTCCAGTCGGTGGTTGCGTAGGTAGTGGAGAAAAAACCAATGAATGAAACATAGGAGCAACTGATGGAGGTAGCGAGTTTAAAGGAATAACAGTCGGAGGCTTCATCCTATTCACTGGAACTTCGATAGTCCGTTGAAACAAAGGATCGGACTTCGCCGCAGCATTAAGGCTCTGAGTTAATTGTAAATTAGTCGATTATCTATTACCTGTTGTAAATCAGAAAATGGTATGGCTTGTTGTGACATGATTGCGGTTCAGACTACCGCTACACTTCGCAGTGAGCGGCAATCTGAAATTTGGTTTTTAAAAGAGTAAAGCTACAATAATCAATAGTAAAGAAAAATGCGGTACAGGGCACCGAGGCCGGCGTGTTAAATTAACGAAACTATTTTTATTTAATTTAAATGTTTTAAAAAGCGACACGCAAAAGGTGGGGCGTGGTTCAGTTCCTCAGGACACTATAAAAAGAGAACAATAGAAATTTTCTCGAAAATACTTGAAATTTTAATAATACCAAATTTTAATAGAAAAAGATATGGGGTGGAAACCCGAAAAAGAATAGTTAAAACTGGTTGGTTGAAAATACTGTTTGTAAACAGGCAAAAAAGGATTGCACTTTATTCGGACCGAACCTTGGTCTCAAGATTGGCAGTCTGGCGCGTGCACCACTACACGACTGATAGAGATGCGCTGAGTTTCTTTTTCAGGTGCCCAAATTTGCTATTGAAAATGGGGTTTAGGCCTCGTTTAAATTCATTTTTCATCCAAATTGGCTGAAACTTGGCGCGGACTATTTTTAAGCTTTAATCCGGAAAATGTGATCAATTACGCCTAATTATGCATAGTTTCAATAAATATTGTCGAGGAATAGCTCTGTAAGGACCAGCAGTCTTAGCTTACGGAACCACTAAACAACAAGCAGCCTGTTTTCTTAACCACATCAATTTTCATATTCAAATCATGAGATGGTTGCGCATAATTGCTTTTCTTAGAATGAGGTGTGGCATCAATAGTAAGGTTTGTTCATGAGAAAAATAAAAAAAAACAGGATTGGCTGGTAACTGATTTGGTACCGTGCGGGGTGTGGAAAGTGAATAAACAAAGCGATAAGAGCAGAACGCAAAACACCGCCGAAGGGAGTGTCAGCGACTCTTTACCAATCAGGGTTACTCTTTGACAAACAAGTTGTGGAGGGAACCTTCGTTATCATAAAATGGCTAAAAAATATTCAAAATATTGACTTTGGAGTATAAAATAAGTTCTTTCTCAAGCTAGCTAGAACTGTCTTTCTTGAAAAATTACTGTTTAATAAGCAAACTAAGGAGTTTTAGCCGACCCCGGCCCGACCCGCGACCAACCAGTTAAACATATATGTTTTCCTCAACTTCTTGAAGGCTTCCTTCAATTCGACATGAAGTTTTTGCAAACTATTTATCATTCCATATTCTTTGCTTTTTCATGACACTCCAGCAGTCGAAACAGCGCCAAGTTGTCCGTATTTTCTGTAGTAAAGTGGATTTTTGCTATTTCAATCAAGCTGAAGGCTTCATTTGGTGGTAGTCCTGCTTTCTTCCGGAAAGCAATCAAACGGTAGTGCCAGAAAATGTAAATCTTAAAAGTATTTTAAATTATGTAATCTATTTTTCTTACCTCCACGCAGAAAACTATAACAGAAATTATCATGGTTATTCCAAAAACCGCAAAAATGCCAATTGATGAGCGAATATCTAGGTAAGAGATAGTTGACGTACAAGTTTCTCTCCCTTTCTCTTTCTCTTTCTCTCTCTCTGTTTCTCTCTCGCTCTCTCTTTCTCTCTCTCTCTCTCTCTCTCTCTCTGCACTCCTACCTAGAGCTGAGGCAGCAGGATTCTTTTCGAACTCCGAAGTATCGCATTTTGGCAGAGGGCCCAACTTAAATCCCTCATGGAAGTACTTTTTAAACGTTCTTTGAATGAATGACTGCTGAAGGATGATCTGGTTATCTACTAATTTCTGATAGATACTCCGATTGCTAAAGACCAAGTGAGATGACCGTTGAGGGAGACCTAAAATAAGTAATTTTGAGAGAGTAATTTTGAAAAAAAAATTGTTACAAACTTAGGTTAGGCTAATTAACCGAAGGTTGCATAACTGACCTTGGGTTACATAAACTAGGTTGCAACGACGTTTGCTCATTTGCATAGCGTTGCTATCTTCTTGAATTGGGTAGATGTAATTTCCTTGTTCGACGAGGTCTAAGGATTCTTCGACGGAGTTTGTAACTACCTTAAGAGAAATTTTCTCTGCGTCTCTAACCCTCTAACTGTGTGATTTCTCTGTGTCTCTGACCTTCTAACTGTCTGATTCCTCTGCGTCTCTGATTCTCCAAATGTATGTTTTCTCTGCGTCTCTGACCCTCTAACTCTCTTATTTCTCTGCGTCTCTGACCCTCTAACTGTCTGATTCACCCGCGTCTCGGGCCATCTACCTGTCTGATTCCTCTTCGAATCTGACCCTCTAACTGTCTGATTCCTCTGCGTCTTTGATTCTCTAAATGTCTGATTCCTCTGCGTCTTTGCCGCTCTACCTGTCTGATTCCTCTTTGTATCTGACCCTCACACTGTATGATTCCATGCGTCTCTGACCCTCTAACTGTCTGATTCTTCTGCGTCTCTAACCCTCTAAGTGTTTGATTCCTCTGCGTCTCTGACACTCTAACGGTATGATTTTCTCTGGGTCTCTTACTCTCTAACTGTATGGTTTCCTCTGCGTCACTACCCCCACACAGCCTGGTACTCTGCTTCTCTGCCTCTACCACCTACCACAGGGTTCAACTCCGTCGCCTTCCGCAATGACACAAAATGAGATACATTGGAATTCGCCAGTTCATCAAAGTACCAATTCCCAATGTAGTTTGTAGTCAAGTGGTATTTTTTGGAGGCGATCAGTGCAATCATATTATCTGCGTCTTTAAACGGATTCAAGTCTCCTTGTTGAAGCAAAGACGTTAGTAAAGTGGCTGGAACAAGGAATTGAGAATATTTTGATTGCAAAACCTACCTTCATACAGGTACTTGAAAAAAGCGGATTGTAATAGGGCAAAGGTGAATAAGATTAGGTTCCCGGAAAATGTGAAAAACCGCATTTCTTCACTTTTCTCGTCGAATTGGAGTTCAGTTACATACCAAGCCCACTGAAAGGTAAGATTACGGCTACGGTTAAGACGAAGGTTAAGGTTTGGGTTAGGGTTAAGGCTAGGGTCAAGGTTTAGGTTAAGGTTAACTCTAATATTAAGTTTTTAAGTTAAGGTTAGAGTTAACGCTAAAATGTTAGGATTAGGATTATGGCTAAGGTTACGGTTAGGGTTAAGGTTAAGGTTAGGGTTAAGGCAAAGGTTAGGGTTAAATTTAAGATTAATTTTAGGGTTAAAGTTAAGGCTAAGGTAAACGTTCGAGGTAAAGGTTTACTAGGTAAGGGCTAAGGTTAGAGATATGGTTGAGGCTAAAGTTAAAGTTAGGGTTAGGGTTAAGGTAAGACAAGTAATGAAGTTATGCCACTCACTTCAAACGGTTTGAATTTATCCCTGCGCCTCATTTTAAACTCCACCCTCGCTATAAATACCATCACAGCCAAAAGTGACAAAAAAGAAGCTGCAAATTACAAAAACTACCATTTAAGTTAATTACCGTACCCATAATCCCCATCCATACTGGTAACTGATAGGGCCTAAAGGCATTCCACAGTAGTGTTCCGATATTTTCTCGGCGTCTTTTCACAACGAATACGGGTTGAATCTAAATTTTGTTATACTAAATTTTAACAAAATTACCTACATTTGTTACTGGATAGGATAGATCAAAGTATTGATCTCGGAGGTCGGTTCTTTGGTAGAAGAGACACGCCGTGTCAGCTGTGTCATTTGTGAGAAAACCCAGAACTCCTGACCAGGAGCCATCTTTCTGAAAGAGATTTCTCTCGATCTCTGTCTCTGTCTCTCTGTCTCTCTCTCTCTACCTCTCTTGTCCCCCAATTCAGCGACCCAATTGTATTCTGAGCCACAACTTCTTCAATGTTTAGACCAGCGGCTGGCATCAGAAGCCGAAGAACCTCTAGGCACCAGCCGGGAAAAGCACAAGAAACAGTTGGATCCAGAGGAGGGAAACGGCGACAGTCGTCAAAGACATCAGGAGGATTTCTGGCAAAAACCACCCTTATCGAAGTCAAAATTGTCTGTAATTAAATTTTTCTTTAAATTTTGTCGATGAAAGTATTACATTTAACAAATAAAAATGAACTATAAATTAGCTACCTGGTTAAGCGCATCCATGTGTGTTTGCATTAAAGTGATACCGCTGCTCTCATCCGCGGCGCGAGTTGCAAATCAAACAGAAAAGTTTCAATAACCATTTAAGTGAAATTCGATACGGAAATGGAATTTCTCTCTCTCTCTCTCTCTCTCTCTCTCTCTCTCTCTAATCTCCAGCTTCCTTTGTCTCCGCGCTGACCTCTCGTGTCTCCATGGCAACCCACTGGTCATTTTCCCTCCAGCTGTCTTCAAAACCCCCTAATGGACTCATACCAGCTGTCAATAGTGCTGGAAAACGTCCAATTACCGGCCGGCACTAAATTTTCTTTTGAAATCCGTCTTCCAGAATTTGACTGGTGTGCCGTTGGGACTTTCTTTCCTGGAGGTATAAAGTCATTTTTCCAAAAATGCAAAGTTATTGATTTTTCAGACCTCCCAAGCGGCTCCCAAGTAAATCTACCACTCCATGACTCTTTTATCGATTGCTATGAGTTAAAACTCGACGCACGATTAAAAACCAACGATGTGGCGTTTTCTGGAACTCTCGTTTTTCAAAAAAGCGATGACCATGTAAGCTTGATAAACCACAATGTGTAAAGCCATTTTCAGTTCAACGCTCGAGGCATTACCGTACTTTTTGATGAAAAATCAACGAATAATATAATTTTGGTGTCATTTTTCTTCCTTTTGGAGAAAATACTTCCTCCCGCGCCGCCGGAACCACCCCAGATGGTAGCCACCTGGTGCCAGACGGAAAAGACCGCGGTTAGAGACGCAGAGTCACAGGTAAGGACATGCAATTAAGTTAATTATACAGTTAATTACCTAACTAATTAAAGTTTTTTTTAGGTATTAATTACCCAGAAAGAAGAAAAAGGAGTAGGTACTGGAGGAATCCTCGTGGATGGAAAGCAGCTGGAAAAGTCAATTCAAGCGGCAGTGGAAGTCAAAATGAGGGATGAGTTGGAAAAGTTGAAAGAAACTGGGACATTCGAGAAAAAAGGAACAGGAGGAGATATTATTACCAAGGAGACCAAATCATCCCTTGGGTGGAATGTGGTACCCAGGCTTCAGAAGCTAAGCGTGTTGGACCAGATGATTGGAAATAGGGAGAGACTTCTAGGAGCTATGAAGAATACGGTAAGCCCATTTATGTTGTACCTAATCTTCACCTTAACTTTCCTTTGTCTTCCCTTAACATCCGTCATCTTACCAATATTTCCACCTTAAATATCTTAACTATGCCGACTTTAAGTTTACCCGTGTGCTGTAGTAGTGTTTCATCCAAACCCCTTAAAACTTTTACCTTACCCTAACACTCTTTAACAGTACGTTAAAGCAATGTTTGTTCATACTTAGCTCTAAAATCCCGTTTGCCTTTACCCTTAGGTCTTATGCTAATCACCCATAATTCAAAAGACATTAAGAAAATGCAAACATATTACCCTAAGACTAACCTTATTTAAACTAACTAGATCTTTTTTGATCCCAATCCACTTACCTTTCTTTCCAACCTTGGAACCTGCACCCTTAACCTTAGCGGTAAAAACCTTATCTTAACTTTACCAGTGTGCTGTAGTCTTTCATCCAAAACCCCTAACGTTTCAACCGTTTAACTTTAACTGAACCACTTTAACAAAGCATTAAAGCGATATTTAGTTATATTTACCTTTTAAAACCCCCTTTCTCTTTATTCTAAGGTCATACTCTAATAACCCTCAAGCAAAAATACGTTAAGTTAACGATACGCAAAAAACTACCCTAAAACTTACTTTATTTCAGCTAACCAGGCCTTGTTTTGAGCCTAATCCACTTACTTTTCGTTCCGACCTTGGAACCTAGGCACCCTTAACCTTTAAAGTAAAGGCGTTAAGGTATTCCCTTAACAACCTGAAAAATCCGACGATCATACCCAACCTTGTCATACCTCAGAGTGACATTACCTTACCTAACATACCTGAAGTGCCTTAAGTACACCTAGCTTAGGACATTTACCTTAGCATTTTTGTGTAATCGATCTCCCACGGCTTAGCTATCCCTAATTCTCAATTTCAGCTCCGCCACTCAGAAGTTCGTCGAAAAATGGAATTTATTAAAAACCAAAGAATCAATGAGCTAAAGCCAAGTCCAAAAAAGGAAAATACTTCTGAGATCAAAGAAAAACCACCAAAGCCTACAGAAAGTGCAACCAAACGACCTAAGCCGCCTACTTCTGCATCAGAAGGCAGTGAAACCTCAACGGAGTCTTCTGAATCCTCTTCGGTGAGAGCATGTTCCTCTTTGCAATACTTCATGCATATTTTCAGGAAAGTGCTTCTGAAAGTGCCTCAACCAGTTCAGAAAGTGATAACAATACTGTAACGGAGAAGAAAGTAAGGTTGAAAAGTCCAGCAAATGAGGAAAATAGGTAAAATATATATATTTCATAAAATAAATAATAGATTTAGTTCTGTGGAAGACCCATTTTCACCGAAGAACAACCCCAAAAGTAATATTCCAGTGGCAGAGGATGAGCCCCTAACACCTACTTCACAATATCTCAAAGATCTCAGGGAACGAATCATAAGGGAGCGGGGGAAGTGTTGAATAAATGAGAATTTTTTTTGTTAAATATTAATTTTCAAACTGTTTTCAGTGTTAAATTTACGAAATAAATACAAATTAAACGAAAACACAGTAATTTTAATTCCGCGGCGGCAATGCGCGGGTTGTTGCAGCGCGGGCGCAGCCGCTGCTAAACAGCGGACAGAATGGTTAAAGAGCTTTTTATTGATATTCGATAAAATTTCGCTTTGTACTGATCTACTGCTGTTTTTCTTCTTCTTTCTCTAACATTGGAGTTTCTTCCGTAACCGTGTCGGATATTGTCACATCGTCCAAGTTCACATTTTTCGTTTCTACCAAGAAAAGGTAGGAAACGATGAGGTTGATGGTTCCCAAGACCACGACGGTTAGGTAAACGGCGGGAGGCCAAACGGTGTTGAGGTGGTTGAGCTGAAAAAGAGGATTTCTTACTGTAACACACAGCACACGCACACGCACACGCACACGCACACGCACACGCACACGCACACGCACACGCACACGCACACGCACACGCACACGCACACGCACACGCACACGCACACGCACACGCACACGCACACGCACACGCACACGCACACGCACACGCACACGCACACGCACACGCACACAAACTCACGGAAGGGGCGATAATAGCTCCAACGCGGGCCATCAAAGAGCAGGTTCCGGTGGCTGAAGCACGGCAGCTCGTCTCCATAGATTCAACAGCGCAAAGGTAGCACGCATCCCAAGTGTACTCGATGAAAACGGTTCCAATGAGGTTCACGACCAGGAACATGACGCCCTGAAAAGAGAAGTTTTTGGGGGTTCGCCAAAATCTCTGTTTAAAGGACTGTCAATCCTACCGAGTAGCCCATGATTGTGAGTACGGTCAGGATGAGGAAACAGATGCAGACGATCGATTGAGCTCCCTGGTGGAGGGTTCGTCGAGTGAAGCCGGGAATGGCGGTGTCGAAAGTGACTAGAACCATTTTGGAGACGGCAATTAGGATTGAGAAGAGGATCTGGTTGAGGAAGAGGTTTCCACTGATAGTGGATGAGTTGAGGTCGGTTGCATAGCCGCAGATTGAGGCGACGAACCACATGCACCTGAAACAGGAGAGTTAATTTAGTGAGAGAAAGAGAGAGAGAGAGAGAGAGAGAGAGAGAAAGAGAGAGAGATGCTAAAATCACTCACCAAAGTACAATAAGTCTCTTAAAGAGACCTCCAGTATGTATCAATTCACAGAATGACTTGCTGTGCTCAATCTTCTTATGTTCCACAGGTTGGTACTCGATTCCAGCGATTCTCGCTATTTTCTTTTCGGATTCCCTCATTTCGTCAAGTCTGCCCTAAACCAAATACCTTAAGGGCCTGAGGTCTTAAGACCTTACCTTATTATGAAGCCAAGTTGGGCTTTCAGGGAAGATGAAGATGATAATTAGTAGGGCAGGAAGGGCTGTTAAAGCACAGACAATCGATGACATTCTCCATTCGGGGAAGGCCATGCAGATCAGTGTCATCAGAAGACGCGCTACCCCCTAATCCAAAATTAAAGGACTGTTTGAATACCATACCCAGTTGAAGAATGCCCTGAGGGCCATTCTCTGTTGAGGAAGGAGCATTTCCATGACAAAAGTGCAGACGACAACGAGGGTTCCTCCGATGGAGAGGCCGAGGAAAAAGCGCATTCCGAGGAGGATCTGCCAGGAGGGGGCGAGACCTGAGCTGAAACTGGGAATGAGGTCGGAGGGGAGGCCGAACCTGAGATGAAGTTCATTGTGAGACCGAGGGAAAGGGCCAGAATGGCGATGGGTTTACGGCCGAAGGCATCGGAAAGGGCTCCGAAGGAAAAGGTGCCCAGAAGGACGCCTCCGAACTGGATTTGAGAGAAGAGGGCACGGTTGTAAGCTTCGTTTCCACAGATCCAGTTGAATCTGAAAGATGTCTCTTTGCCTCTCTTTCTGTCTCTCTCTATGTCTCTCTCTCTCTTTCAGACTCACTCCAAAGCAGCCGACTTGAACGCCGTTCCGACGAATGTAACATTGCCTTGACATTTTTCGTAAGCAGAACAATCCTTTTCGACAGGACCATCACCTAAATTTAGATCTGATGAAATTAGTACCTTAACGGATCAAGTCAGGATGTTAACACTAGTCTACGTAACCGCCTTTGGCTTTGACGGGCGCATGATGACAAAAACCGAAATCGGGATGCCCACGAGTTGTAGCCTGACATGTTGTAACTAGGAGGAGTTGTAACCATGTCTGGGGTTTTGCAACCCAATTTTTTGGTAACCAGGAGTACTTGAAACTTAATAAACTGAATTCCTAGTAACTTAGCCAAATAGTTACCCCCATCGTAACCTAGACCACTTGTAACCGGGATGCCTTATAACCCTATGTGCATACGGGCACGTGGGTTACGTATTGAGACGGGTTTATTTTTTGATTAGCTCAATACGTAACCCATGTGCCTGTATGTAAGTAAGGTTACTTAGAATTCAGGGTACAACGGGTCTAGGTTATAATCTCTCCGGGTTACAATTCGCCTACATTAGAAATCATACAGGTTATTAAGTGGAAAGTTACGAGAAATCCTGGTTACAACAATGCTGGGTTCGTAACTTCCACTTTGCAAACTCGGTGAATTGAAACACACAAGCATTGTAATCTAAAACCCGTTGTAACCGTTAGAAGGACGTCATTTCTGGTGGAATAACTCAATCTATAACCCAAATTGGGTTACCTAGAGCTCAAGTTACAATGGTTCTAGGCTACAATGCCTCGGGATTAGAATTCGCCTAGGTTACAAATCACACAGATTTCAACATGAACGTTACGAGAAGTCCTGGTTACAACAATGCTGGGTTACAAAACCCCAGACAAGGTTGCCGCTCGTCCTCGTTACAACTCGTGGGCATTACCAAAAGTTTTATGCGAAAAAAGCATAAGTCATCAAACACCTCATTTATCAAAACATAGTTAACCAATTCACTGTTAAATGTCTTTATCGATATTCGCGCACTACCTTTTAAACAGTGAATGCTAAAAACACTAGTGAGTTTCGGCCATAAGTCGGTTAAAGAAAACAAAAAAGTTGATTGAAATGGACACTCACCACATTGCCACGGTGGTACGTAATTAGAGAAAATGGGGAAAATCTGCTGCGAGGCGAAAAAGATGGAAAATTGCCAAGTGAAGAGGACGAACAGATGGAACCGATTTACGTCATAGAGCATACCTGAAATTCGTTTGTTGGTGGAAGTCCGGGGTTAACCAAAGAAAAGCAGCGAAAAATATGAAAAAGTGAGATTTAAAATTTTAACTTTAGGTCGTTATTATTTGGGTAGACAAAATGGCAGGCGGTTCGACTGAAGTTGTTCCATTCTGACTGCAAAGGGCCGTGAAAAATCGGATAGAAGAGCTGTGTTTTTTTTGAAAACGTGTTCGTGATAAATTCGCAATTTTTGGTTAGGGTTTGAGTGAGAAAGTAAAATAGCGGGAGAATCCAAAAATTCCACTTCCGACTGATCAATCGACGCTTTGGACGAGAAAGGAAAGACCGTCTGAGAGTGGGCCTATGTGCGCTGGAGCGAAGTTCATACTTCTTCCGCCGATACAGCGACTGCAGCCTTGAAGTCTTTTGCACTGACTTCTGCTACTGCCAGCCAGCTGGCGGGATTCCTCAACAGCAGCTGGTCGCTTTTTCTAAGCAAACTCAATGATAATGAGGCGCTGTGGTGGGCCGTTCATGTTAGTAAAAAGAAGAGAGAGAAAGAGAGAAAGAGAGAGAGAGAGGGTAGAGAGAGAGCAGAGAGAGAGAGAGTTAGTGAGTGAGTGAGTGAAAGAGAAAGAGAGTGAGTGAGCGAGTGAGCGAGTGAGTGAGTGAGTGAGTGAGTGAGTGAGTGAGTGAGTGAGTGAGTGAGTGAGTGAGTGAGTGAGTGAGTGAGTGAGTGAGTGAGTGAGTGAGTGAATGAGTGAGTGAGTGAGTGAGTGAGTGAGTGAGTGAGTGAGTGAGTGAGTGAGTGAGTGAGTGAGTGAGTGAGTGAGTGAGTGAGTGCGTGAGTGAGTGAGAGTGAGTGAGTGAGTAAAAGTCAGTTAGGGTTCAGAAAAGGCAAAGGCCAAGGGCAGGGGGAACAGTTACATATTATCTTTGTTTCGCTCGTCTCGCGCCATCGATTTGTTTTGATGAACGGCGAAAGAGACGATTTGTTTGGGCGATAAGGCACTGGCAAACTGAAAAAAAGACTTCCTTACACTGGAAAGGTAAATATTGATTCACGGAATTCAAATTTAAGTTTTCGAAAGCAAAAAAAATGTCACTTAACAAATTTACTGTGACATTTCAACTGTTAAAGGGTGCGAAAAAAGACGCTTTTTGCGAGTTTCCGTGAAAATTATGCGAAATGTTCATAAAAATTGTTATTTCGTGGTTTTTATTATTTTAAGTCGCATTTTTATTCAGAAAATATATCTTAAGACCATAGAGACCAAAAAATTGTTTGAAAAAAAGCCTTACCTCGGATAGTCACGCACAAAAACAAAGAAAAACTAATGCAACAAACTGAATATAAATTTAGAAAACGGCTACAGTACTTGTGGCTACAGTAATCCAAACTGGTGATATACGCATTTTTCTATTTTTTGGGGTTTCATAGGTTGCATAAGTAAAATATTTTTTACTTCGCAACTCCGGACTAAAATGTCCGATGTGGTACATCGTAACGGAAAATTCTTCTTAAAATAGATTACGGAAAATTACGGAAAATTTTTAAAGCATTACGGAAAATTCTTCTTAAAATAGAAGCTACAGATTCAAATAAATCATTAATGGCGCGCTGTACAGCGAAACTGGAGCGTCTCACTTCGACACGTGATATCTTTTTGGTTGAAACTGCGACCCAGAGAACTATCAGACTAGACCAAAGTAGCAAATTTCACACGAATTCGTGTATGTGTGTGTATGTGTGTGTGAGTGAGAGAGTGAGTGAGTGAGTGAGAGAGTGAGTGAGTGAGTGAGTGAGTGAGTGAGTGAGTGAGTGAGTGAGTGAGTGAGTGAGTGAGTGAGTGAGTGAGTGAGTGAGTGAGTGAGTGAGTGAGTGAGTGAGTGAGTGAGTGAGTGAGTGAGTGAGTGAGTGAGTGAGAGAGTGAGTGAGTGAGTGAGTGAGTGTGTGTATGCGTCAGCTACACAAAAACCAGAAAAGCAACGCCGCGACCTCTTTGTGAGGTAGCGCTAATAAAAATCTGACGAATGGTTTCTGACACTGAATCGTGGAAGGGAAAAGAAAAATGGAACGTAAACATCTGAGGCTGTTATCGGGACCAGTCGTCATTTCATTTCGGAGGTGTGAAGTGAGAGGCCCATCTCGTGCCGATAAGCCGACGTTTTACCGCCGATTCTGGGCGCACTTTCAACTAAAACGCCGGAAATTCTGGTCTGCATTACCGCCGTGAACAGTGTGGGCTGAAAAGAGGATTACAGGAGAACTTTGGTTATAGTAGCGAAAAGAGACACAAACAGGCGGTATTGATGCGCGGATTCGGAGGTGGTGAGGCATAGAGGGAGGCAAAGAGGCAGAGAGATGAGGCAAAATAGATCCTCTTCTCCCAAATCCAGTTTGGAGGCGTCCTTCTGGGCACCTTTTCCTTCGGAGCCCTTTCCGATGCCTTCGGCCGTAAACCCATCGCCATTCTGGCCCTTTCCCTCGGTCTCACAATGAACTTCATCGCAGGTTCGGCCTCCCCTCCGACCTCATTCCCAGCTTCAGCTCAGGTCTCGCCCCCTCCTGGCAGATCCTCCTCGGAATGCGCTTTTTCCTCGGCCTCTCCATCGGAGGAACCCTCGTTGTCGTCTGCACTTTTGTCATGGAAATGCTCCTTCCCCAACAGAGAACGGCGGGCATTTTTAGATTGTGTACGGCATTTGAACAGTTCTTTAAATAGCTAAACATCAGTAAAAACTACGACTTATTCACAGATTTATGTATAACCATAATAATTCACAAAACACCCCTAATACTGAAGGCACACACACAGATAATATATAATAAAACGATTTTCTTAAAATAGAACTATACAATTCGAATAGTACGGAGAATCAGCCACGTGAGACCACCCAGAACGGCGGTGATTACGGCACGGAAGCGCCAGGGGGTCCACCCGGCCTTCAGCTCCTCGGCGAGTTTGTCGACCTGAAAAGAGAGATTTAGAGAGAGAGAGAGAGAGAGAGAGAGAGAGAGAGAGAGAGAGAGAGTCTCACCTGCTCCTTGAGTTCCTCCATGCTCCCATTGTTGTCCAACAGCCGCGACGCCCGTTTCTTCTTCTCCTCGATCGGCATCTGAGCACTGATCCGCGATCTGGCGTCCTCGTCTGAGAGGTCGTCTCTCTTCCGCAGACGCTCCAACTCCTTGTCGGCGTCGCTGAAAATATCAATAACAACAGCGAAATTTTGGCACACCCACCACCACACAACCACGACGTTGGAGATGATCTTGTCGTAACCGACTTCGTAGAGCAGGGGAGTGTCGAAGATTATGTAGTTTGTACCTGAAAATTGGGTATCCTCTGCGTCTCTAACCGACTCTCTCTGCCATTCTCTCTCTGCGTCTCTAACTTCTATGGTTCTCTCTGCGCCTCTAACCCTTCAACTGTCTGATTCTCTCTGCATCTGTAACCCTCCAAATGTCTGAGTCAGTCTGCGTCTCTGTCTGTCTCTCTGTCTGTTTCTCTCTGTATCTCTACACACAATCTAATTGTCTGATTCTCTCTCCTGCTTGTCCAGCTTTCTCTCTCTCTCTCTCTCTCTCTCTCTCTCTCTCTCTCTGTCTGCCTTCCCCGCGTCTCCAACCATATATCTCCGTTTCTAACTACCCCCAATTGTCTGCTTTCTCAGTGTTTCTAACCCTCCAACTGTCTCATTCTCTCTGCTTCTCTAACATTGCGAGTCATCTGCTTCCCTTGCTCTACCTGCTCTCTGTGCGTCTCTAACCATCCACATACCGAATGTCCTCTGCATCTCCATCTCTTTCTTCCCTCAGCGTCTCTAACCTCCCAAACTGTCCGATTATCTCTACTTCTCTAACCCTCTCTTTCTCTATCTCTAACCGAAAACTAACCAGTGACTAGATACCACAGAAACTGCTTGAACATCTCCCATCGGATGGCCGGGTGAGTGATCGCATTCAGTCGCTTCCTCTTCTAAAAGTGAGTCTTAAGAGAGAGAGAGAGAGAGAGAGAGAGAGAGAGAGAGAGAGAGAGAAATGTCTCACCTCCGGATTGTTGAAGATCAATTTCCCCAGCTGCTCCCTCTTCAAAACTCCCCCGTTCTCATCATCGAAGTAGTCGGGCCCGAATTCCTCCCTCAACTGCCGGTAGGCGGATTCCCCAGGCTGTACAACTGAAAAATCTAATAAAATAGAAAATCACAACAATCCCCACCCTTTCTCGCTACAGAATCAGCATCTATCAGATGAAAGCCGTGATCCCTGAGCATGCCGGACACGGTCGACTTGCCAGTCGCTATGCCACCCGTTAGTCCCACTATGACCATCTCCTAGACTGAAAAAAGTGGAAATTAGGAATTTTTACGAAGGAAAATGAAGAAATTGGCGAAATAAGAGGTGCGACGGTCAGAACTCTGCCGGAAAATGGAGTGACTGATAAAGAAACACTCAGACAACACAAACTTCGCCGCCAAGAAACGGAGTGCAGCGAAACCAGTCATTTTATAACGCGACTGACTCGTTAAATGCGGCTCCGGGCTAGCCCGGAGATTTAAAAATCAACGGAAGTAAACTTTCACCAATTATTGGTTCGGTGTCACCCCTTCAATATTTTACGAGAACGCCGATTTTTGTTAGACAGGTCTATTGAAGTCAAAGAGACATTCGAAAGGCTTCCTTGGTTTCGCGAATTCGGGCCAACCCAACTGCTTATGGGTATGAGCATTGTAAACAGCCAACAGTCCGGGAAAACCTCGTGAAACCACATTGACACTTCAGGTGAAAACCGTTTTCAGTCGAAATTCTCTTTCAGAGCTATTGAAATTGATAACATTTATAGCTGTCGCCAACTATGGCAAAATTTGAGGCCGACCGGGATCACAGGACTTTTTTTCGGGCCGGGGAAAATTGGTTTTTGACGAAAAAAAAAACCGGGCCCAGAAAATTTGAAAGTCGGACCGGTCCTTTTGCCATGGTTGGTCGTCCGACTTTCGAGATTTTCTGCATAGTGTATTGTGTTTTGAGTCACATGGCATGTTTCGAAATTGTGTATGTTCCACTTTAAAACCCACAGACAAAAAATAGATATATTTTACAATTCTTCGTGGTCTAAACCAAATGTAGGCACGATTTTGGAGAGAAAATTTTTTTTTTTGGCGGACTTTTTAATTTTTTGGGCCTCTTTGGCATGTTAGAATTGGCCCAAAATTGGTCTACAACCTTCCTATGGTCCATATAGGCCATTTTGAAACTTTTAGGAAATCGATTTCTTGACCCGGGTTACGGTAGGGTACCGTAATTTTTTAAAATGAAGTTGGAATTTTCATCGATTTGGTCAGGAAAAAATACACTTTTGGTGGGTAAAAAAATGCATTTTTTATGCACTAAAATTGAACGGCTTCTGCTTGGTCAAAAAATTGTTCTGAAAGTTTCCAATTTACCTTTCAGGGACCAACCTACATAGGTTATAGACCAATTTTGGATCAATTCTAAGATTGTCAACTTGTTCCTAAGACAGTGAACTAATTAGGGAGTTTTCCAATTTATAAACAGTCGTTTCAAATGGGTTTCTTTTACAGTAGGAAGGTCATAGACCAATTCTAAGATTGTCAACTGTTTTCTAACACAAATTTGGTAGCTTTCCAATGTAAAAAATCCTTTTAAAAGGAATTTCCCCGCTGTCAGTAGTAATGATACTGAGGCTAAACCAGAAGCCAAATCGTGCCATGAAGTGTTGAGGAGGAGGATAGGATGGGAAAACCGCCAATACATGCTTCAGAAAACAATCGGTAGTGTATAATATTTTATGTGCATTCAACAAGTCCATGTAAACGTATATTTGGAAAGTAGACAGATCCGAAGAGCCGTCGTCGCGCGTCGACAGAGACAGTACCCGAAACTGTCCACAATCCACCAAAATATTAGCATTTGAAATAAACCTCTCAGGAGTAGGGGGTCAAGGCGCATCTCTGCTAATTACAGCAACACTAGCGGTCACAGAAAACGGACCGTAGATACAACACACACCATCTCTGTGGGGGGGATAACAATAATGGAGTAGGAGGGGAGGGGAACCGAAGCACAAAGAACCACCGAATCGAAATTGCGAGGGGCGGCGGACCCGCTGCGCGAGGAGAAATGCAAAAGAGAGTATCTGAGGGAGACGAACGGTGGAGAGAGAGCACCTCGAGGCTTCGGTGGAACCGGGAATGCGGGGGGAGGAAGGCACACGGACGACTCGAGGTAGTCGGCGAGGTTTCAAAGAGGAGGCGGAGACATTTTTTGATGAGAAAACCCGAAAGAAACCTCGTCATCGGCCACTTGCTATGGGTAGGAGACTCTCTCTACACACAAAGGCAACCCATGCTAAAGGCTGAGGTAAGAGGGATTTGGCTACTTGGAGGGGTTGCCATTTTGGGCGCCCGGGCCGTTGATGGGAGGGATGAGGGAGCCGAGGTTGAAGAGACCGGGAGTGGTGGAAGTCGCCGGCGCCGTGGAGGAGGCGTTTTGTTGGGAGAACCTCAGTTGTTGTTGGGCCTGCTGGAGGAGCAACTGCGTCACTAGGTGGTCCTAAAGAGACATTTAGATCGATCTTAAGCCTGTCTCTCTCTGTTAAAAGAGACAAAACTCACCATTCCGGGCAGAAGACCTCTCTGCTGGGAGAGGAAGTTCCCTCCCAACGAAGCCAGCGGATTCATCGCCACCAGTCTTTCCGGGCTGATCGCGTTGGCCAAGTCGCCGGCGACCGCGGCGGCAGAAGGCATGGTGGAGTTCTGCGACGACGGTGTCGTAATCAGCGCAGCAGATGACACGACCGGCGTAGAAGTGGGCGGTCTGAAAAATGTGAAATTACCAATTGAAATACAAAAAATATTATTCCCCCCAGGAATGAACTAAAAATTTGCCCTATATCCAATGCGCCGCCCATATTCGGTGGGCTGTTTACCGTAATTCGTGCCAGCAGGGTGTCAATAGTGCCCGAAATGACGTCACCGCATCTTTTTTACGTCCACACATTGTCAAGCTTCTACCACATGGGGTGGTAGGGCCTTCGCATTTCGGCAAATTTTGGTAAAGAAGGGGGTCCGTCGCAAATTTTTTGGAACTTTTTATAATAAAAGGGGCTGTTGCAAAATTGGCAGAATTGACGGTGGGTTGCCCAACATAGGTGGGCAGTACATCCTGCGCGGATCCACAGCCGATTTGAAATTCCGATGGTTTCATTGCGCCAAAACCCGAAAACAATTGCCTAATCACTACCAAACCGAACAATTTTTGGCTTTTCGGACCAAAAATCCCTTTCCCACAACCGAATCCCCGACACCCCCTTCACTTCGGGGGAAGCCCCGCCCACCTATGTTGCCCAAGTATGTTTACGTCCACCAATGGAATACCACTCAACTAGCGAAAACCTGCGGATTCTCACGGGCCGGAACGGGTCATTTGGAAAATTTTGGTCGGCTACCCGGACCGGTCGCATTTTTAACCCATTCCTGGGCGGGAATAAAATTTTTTCTGTATTTCAATCCGGGCCGGGAATGACAAAAAAAAATCCCCGGCCGTCATTTGAGAAACCCGCTATGAACTACGAAAATGTTTATAAAAAACGACGTTGCCTTGGGTTACCACCTTCTGCGAAGCACTAAGGTTCTCATTTTATATCGGCAGAGTGGAACCCACGCCTTCGGGAGTGGAATCTTCCCTGGGTCATTAGCATTTCGGTATGCTAATGTCGGGTCCACTCCTCATTCCACTACTCTTTCGCCATTCTCTGCATTCAAATTCATATTCCAATCGGAGGTCTCCGTGTCCTCTACTCATTTCTTCAGTCCCTCGTTATGCTAAGTTCCGTCTGCCTGCGTAACATTTTCCATATAATCCCGGCTCTCCCAGTCCTTGCATCATCCAATCATCATGGCTCAATCCGTTCCCCCTGGTGACATCGCCACCCAGCCCGGATCCAAGATCGTCTTCAACGCGCCCTACGACGACAAGCACGTAACCTCCCCCCTAGGATCCAGGGGGGAGCTGCACGACTTCGAAGCTGTCCCTCCCCTAGGTCCAGGGGAGGTCGACGTCGACTACGGAGCCGCCCTTCCCCCTTGGATCCAGGGGGAAGTTGCACGAGTAGCTGTAGCAGTTCTACTGCCGGCGACTACGAAGTCGACTTCAAGCTGAAGCTGCCCTTCCCCTCGCACCAGGGGAAGCTGCACACGGATAAGAAGAAGCCTCTTCGTTTTTGTGTGTGTTTTTTTTTGTGTGATACGGTATAAATCAGACGGTGGTCAGGCTTAATCTCCCCCACTCGCCATGGATCTGTGAACCTGTGTAAGGGTGTAGAAACCCAAAGTATCTCAATGTTTGGATTTTTTAAAATTATTGTCATATAGATGTAGTTCTTTTTTTGTAGCATGAATATTTTTTACGATTGGACCATGTTTATGACGGGCGGCCTTCTGTGGGTTTTGCCTACCGTCATAGACATGATCCTTATTTTGCGTTAATTGGAGTTTTTTTTCTTGGTAATTGTGTATCTTGATTGATAAGTCGCGGGTCTGGAGCCTCTAGGGAAAACCCCGGCGGAAGTCGGGGTATGGCCCTTTTCGTAGCCGGACCCACATGCGGCTAGGCCCCAAGCTGAACACCCATTCCCCCACCCTCCCGCGCGCCCCCTTGCCCCCCGCTGGCCCCAACGGTCATAACGCCGCGCATCAGTTTGTTGCTTCTGAAGCATGGCTAACCGCCTTTCTTCAGAGATCATCAACTCTTCCGCCCGTCGCATCGGCTGGGCCATCAAGACCACCAAAATGAAGCGTCTCGGCGTGGACCCCGGCTGTGGCGTCCTGGACCCCAAGGAGGCCATCCTGATGGCCGTCTCCTGCGACGCGTTCGCCTTTGGCCAGGAGGACACCAACAACGACCGCATCACCATCGAGTGGACCAACACTCCCGACGGCGCCGCCAAGCAGTTCCGCCGCGAGTGGTTCCAGGGCGACGGCATGGTCCGCAGGAAGAACCTGCCCATCGAGTACAACCCCTAGATGATATAATGAAGCATGTCTTTGTACTTATTCTTGTCTTCGTTTCCCTGGTTTTAGTGGTATTTTTGTTATTAGTGTACTGGTTTTGTGTTGCCTTTTACAGCATACCAGGACGAAAAGTTGTTGTGATTGCAGCTTTAACAAGCTCTCTGTATCTAGAGTAACGTTCTTTAACTGATCGGCGTACCGTTTGAATATGATATCTTTCACGGTCCCTCAAAAGATCTGTTGCCAACACCAGAGGTGGCAATAGGTTGCTTAACTACGGCTCAACCCGTTCGGACATAAGTTATTCCGGATCCGGTCGTGTGGCAGTTATCGACCAAAAATATCTTAACCGCACCCCCTTCAGTAATAAATGTTTCGTGGGTGGTCTACCTTAATTAGTACCAACCGGGTGTCAATAGGAGCCCAAAATGACGTCATCCTGACCGCTGACACACCCTCCCTTTGTAATAAAAGTCTGGAAAAGCATGGTATAGCCCATGTCTGCGAGTGGGCTGGGCCACCCGACCCGAAAGTTGGAAACATATCTGGAGTGTATTAGCTCTATAAGCCTCGTCAAAACAATTTCGCATACGTAGGGAGAAACCGTCCGGTGAAGTTCCCATATGGGGGCTCAAAATTGGGTAACTCCCATCCGGGGTTCTCAAATCACGGGCCGGCCCGACGGGCCGAGAGATTTTTTTTTTGGGCGGCCTGGCCCGGCCGGCCCGTTTTAGAAAATCAAAATTTTAATTTTTGTATAAATCGGTGCAATAATTTTTAAAACTGCTTTAAATACCGTAATAGTGTTTGTTACTAACATATAAGTCAATATCAGTTGTACAAAAAAGAATGTCACCGATCGGGATCCAACCCTGGTCGTGTGGGTGGCAATCTAACTGGGTGGTCCAGGGTAAACCGTCGGACGGGCCGGGCCGACCAAAATTTTGAAAACGGTCCGGCCCGGGAGAACCCCGCTCCCATCACGGACAAATAATAGAGCCTAACCACCGACCTTTATTTTT
Organism: Oscheius myriophilus; assembly: GCA_964057215.1. Taxonomy (NCBI): domain Eukaryota; kingdom Metazoa; phylum Nematoda; class Chromadorea; order Rhabditida; family Rhabditidae; genus Oscheius; species Oscheius myriophilus. The sequence continues at coordinate 24,449,669 of OZ059904.1, read as the reverse complement.
CGGGGCTGTTTCTACTTTATTTAAGGGATCTTGTAGAATGGTCGTTTAATTTTTGGGTATTTCTCCCTTTTTGGAACTTTCCTAGTTGAGCTCCCACTGCCTTTCAATTGGAGTTTCGTAGAAATTACCCACTGTTATCTGACGAAACCATGATATACCCTCCCGAGGGATACTACTTGGTCGTTTTGGCTAGAATTAGACAAAAAGAAACAAGCTATCCTATACCGCTATACAATAAAACTCTCTCTCTCTCTCTCTCCAAAACCCCTCTGCTCACCTCATATGAGCATTCTGATGCATCTGCGGCGTGGAGAACGACGAGACTTGCGGCTGAGCCGGTTGACTCGGCGGTCTCTGTGCCGTGGGCGCCGCTCCTCTCGCAGCCATCGACCTCATCTGACTCAGCGAGTCGTCAGTCGGCATGGGCACGTGCGGTGAGTGGTGGGGACTTCCAAGCTAAAAAAAATCACTTATAAAACCCCAAAATCGACCAATTTACCATAGGTTGAGGCGGTGGATGGTGCGTGGCGTGGGGTGGATTCGCCTGTGCCAGGGGTATACTCAATTTCGAATTCAACGATAATAAGTGTTCCCTCCGTCTCGTTAACGCCCCGTATTGATCTTCTAACCGATGATTTTCCGTTTTCAGCTGGTGAAGACAGGTTAACAATTGAGCCACGTCAAATTGCGCCTGAAATAGTTCTTTAAACCATGGTTCTGCCGGAGTACTGTACCTGTGACATCAACAGCTGAGAGCCTTGATCCCATTGCCGTTCCAGCAGCTGTTCCATACTCGAAGGCAGTGTACTCTCTTTGCTCGTAGAGGGACTGCTCCCCAACACGTGGGCACTCGTACTTGGTACTGAAAACAGGAGGTTTAGAAAAATTGAGTCCAGGTTTGGGGGAGTGCGCAACAAGAAATGTGGGTTTTGCAGCATTTAACGGGACAGTTACTAATAAAAAATACTGTTAAAGGTTCTATGGCACTACGTTTGTAAAATCTCAGCCTTTTCCTGCAAAGGGGGAGTGCCCAGATTTTAAGCCGCAAAGTTAAGGGTGAGTGTGGCTACTTCCCGGGATACAGGGGTGGGCCATAGTTTGTAATTACAAACTTTTTATATCAAGAGGGGGTGCCGGCGGCCCAAAACATCCATCGATACCCGGAAATCTATCGATTTAGCTTGAAAATCAATCGATATTTATTAATTTGTCAAAATTATACCAATAGGGGGTGCAGTAGAATCGAACTACAAACTTATGGCCAACCCCTGCAGGGATATACTTGGGGCTAAAATTAGGGTATGTTTATAAAGCACACATGGAATTTTAAATGGTTTTAGAGTTTTTAAATGATTAATTTTGGAAACAACTGACCGAGAAAAGCGAAATAATGCTGTTCTAAAAGCTTGGTTTTAATTTTGCTTGTAACAGGTTTATCCAGTGATTTGAATGTAAGCATCGAAATAAGAATTCCTTTTAAACTTCGGCCGTTTTTCGATACTGTGAAGGTAGATATCACAAATTCGAGAATTTCGGGGATGAATTTTATTTGATTTTTTTTATCAGCTGATTTTTTTCATTCATAGAACCAAAGTTGGGAACCCACAAAAAGTATTTATTCGGGAAGCCTGCAATCCTATGATTTGAACAAAAGTGGTAAAACCCATACGGTACCTCAAATTTCACTGAGCTAGGATAGAGCCCAATCCCATTTTCTCGGGGTTCTGAAATGACGGGCCCAGGATTTTTTTGGAACGGTCCGGCCCGGCTGGGTACGAAATTTTTTTTTAACTGCTTCAAATAACCTAATAATGTTTGTTACTAGCATATAAGTCAATGTTAGTCGTACAAAAAAATAATGTAACGGACCGGGATCGAACCCTGGCCATGTGGGCGACTGGGTGGTCCAATGTAAAAGGGCCGAAAAGGCCGGGCCGACCAAAAAGTTTCCAAATGGGCCGGCCCGTGACAAACCCGAATTGTCTATGGTTCCCAACTAACCTTGTGCCGTTTGCGTCGGAGCGAGAGCGGCTTCATGCGACGTGGAGGTGGCCGTGTTCGTGTGAGAGGCTCGTCTTTCGGCTTCCGACCGCACGGCGGCCCTTTCCCGTTGGAAATCAGAAACCGTCTCCGAGACCACGGGGCCAACTGCGTCTAACAAGGCCTGCAATGCGGGGAACTGAGAAGAGCAAAGTAATCCAATTTTTAAAACAAAAAATGGGTGGTCCCGGTAAGGGGTCTCGCCACGAAATTTTTTTTTTTGACAAATCGAAATTCTGTCAAAATGGAAATTTGCTCACCTTCATGTTCTTCGATTGCCGGTTATTCGTCCGCGGTTTTTTCACCTTGTCCGTTGACACAACTTTAACCGCTTCGCGTTCTCGTTGCCGTTTAGCTGGAAAGAAGGGAGTCAGAGAGAGAGAGAGAGAGAGAGAGAGAGAGAGAGAGAGAGAGAGAGAGAGAGAGAGGGGGGGGGGGAACTCACAAATATTGGCCCGAGACACGGAAGGGGTTACGGTATGCATCGTGAAGGCGGCGTCGACCACCGGCTTCTCGTCCATGTGACCGTTCCTTTCCAAGGGCGAGGCGACCCCCGGCATGACGTCACATATCCGGTTGTGGTTCTAAAAAAATGTTTTTCTTCAAACAGAAAATAAAATATAAACAGCTACGAGCTACCCAACCCAGAAACAGGCACATTGTAAATACCATTACTGTGACGAGGGTGACATGGGTTCATGAAAGGGCGATTTTACATGGGTTCATGAAATGACCTATTGATGAGGGCGCGGGGGGCTTGGCAAAATTAGTAATAATAAGGTTACCCACCCCCCCCCCCCCCCGGGGGGCGTTCTCAATAGTCCGGAGAGATTTTTTAGGACGCCCGGCCCGGGTATAAAAAATTAAATTTTAAATTTTGTATAAATCGGTACAATAATTTTTTTAAACAGTTTTAAATTACTTAATAATGTTCGTTACTAACATATAAGTCAACATTAGTCATACAAAAAAGAATGTCACCGACCGGGATCGAACCCTGGTCGTGTGGGTGGCATTCTGACCGGTTGGTCTAGGGAAAACGGGGGGGGGGGGTTCCACAAAAGTAGCTGTTAGTTCTTTTCGATCCGAGTAGTTACACTCTACCTTGGGGCGGGGAGGGGGCTTAACCGCTTAACTAGTTATGGGAAAGGGGTTTCGCTTAATTGAATAACAAGTTGTGGGGGCTCAACTGAATTAACAGTTGTGTGGGGGGGGGGATAAATTGAATTACCAATTGTAGGGGGGCTTGATTGAACAACCAGTTGTGGGGGCATAATTGAATCTCCAGTTGTGGGGCTTAACTGGATTACCAGTTGTGGGGACTTAGTTGAATTGAATAGAAAAATCAATGATAGTAGAGGTTGGAGTTATTACGTTAGCTTTTAATAGTTAAGTAAACCCAACTTCAGTTCCGGGGACTTAATTAAATTAGTTAAGCCCACAAGAGAAGTGAGGGGTAGCTAAGTCCCCCTGATTCGAAGCAAGACCCGAAATATCTGCACGCATTTAAGCCCCCGCAACGAACGACTGCAGCAACGAACAATAATGTGGGGCAATATTAAGAGTTTCGGCCGAAAGAATTGGGGGAGCTTAATCCAATAGTAAACCCTCTTACCTGTCCCATGGCGACGTTCATCAAGGCATTGAGGCTGGTTGAGGGCCCGTTGGTCTCCTTCATTTGGTGGAGGGAGTGCGAGAGAGGCGGCGTGGCGTCGAGCGCAACGGACGAGCGACTCGACGTGGTTAGCGGCGGAGAGAAGTTGTTCACAAGATGAGCATCTTCCGTGACCGGCTGCGACAGACCGAGAACGGAAGCTACTTGATCAGGCCTGAAATTAGTTTCTTCGTGTATGTGTGTGTATGTGTATGTATGTGTATGTGTATGTGTGTATGTGTAAGTGTGTGTATGTGTGAGTGTGTGTATACGTGTAATTATGTATTACGTACCGCGGAATGGGGTCTACGAGCATGTGACCGCTGTTGTTACTGCTCGGCGGAGTCGGCTGGCTGAGAAGGGTCCTGCTGGTTGGACGAGCCGGTATTCGACAAGCGGGGACGGATTTAATCGAGGGATCTTGGATCTAAAGGAGGAAAATAATAAAAGTGTTCGAAAAATTGGGAAGAACAAAAGGCTGAGAAGGGTCCTGCTGGTTGGACGAGCCGGTATTCGACAAGCAAAGGAGAGATTTGTCATTTTTAAAAAGAAATGACAAATTATAAATGACCAAATGTCGGATTAGGCGAGGGCGTGGAACTTTTGTTGTTGTTGTTGTTGACATTTTTACTACAGGTGATCAGTGACAATTTGCCCCTATTTACAATAGTTTTATCGATTAAAATTATGTAAGCTATTGATGTTTCAGTTATTCATTGATTTATGGATAATAACCCGTATTTTAAAGGACTATTCACACCGCTGGTGTGAAAAAAATTTTCAGATTTTTGTTAAAACACAGTTAGTACATTTTAAAGGATTACTTACTGTGAAGACACATTTAAATTTCATTCTCGCGAAACCTGTCAATTCAATGCTAAAACTAAGAATTGTTTTCCAAGCGGATTTCAGCATCTAGACACGGGCTGGCCCGAGAAACCACTATCTTTTTTTCACTAAATAATACCTTTCTTTTTTTTAAATGCAATATTACTTTTACTTGTAATTTCGCCAAAATTCTAGACGAGAATTCCAGAGAAACAAATTTAACGCAAAACGTCCCAAAACGGGCTTAGATTCTCATGGAAAGTTTACGGCATAGTCAAACATGACCCCCCCCCCCCTCATTTTCGGTGTGGGGTCGCGCCGAGCTGGATTTTCAATTTTGGGGACCCGCTCGAATGTGGAGGTCGCGTAACATGGACCCCACCAGTACGTGTTAATATATGGTCTACAGTAACCCCTCCCTTTAAACTCTGTTCCAAATTTTGGCTTCGGAGCATATTTGAATCCACGCTATGAGAAGGTGTCACTTGGAATAGCGTGACTGAAACCTCCATCGAAATATGAGAATTCCCACCCGGATCACAGAGACATGAGGAAGGATTCAAGTTTCGGGACACTGGCCCCCTCTCCCTTTTTCTCTCCGGAGAGAACAATCGATAGCCAGGTGGCATCGCAGAAACGACACGAATTGTCATTAATACACTGGCAGTCATCGATCAGAGACCGCCAAATGGGATTATGATGGAATCGACGCCAAGGCGAGAGTCAAGGAGGCCTAATTAACGAGAAAGCAACGCGAAAGCGAGAGGAGAGGATATATTGGCAACTAAGTAGGGCAAACAGAAGCGATGGATAGGGTTGCACGCATCGATCCACAACAAGAACCGGGACGCTGGAGGAACTGGCTACACGGGTGTGAGTCAGAGATCAAGGAGGACTCGAGCGAAACGAGGGAATTAGTGGAGGATTCGGCAAGTTTGACGCGAAACGGGTGATTTATCCGTCTGTACATGTCACAAAATCAACATTTTGTCATTTCGACGAGGCTTCCAACATATGGGGAATTTTTCAGTATAGCATTCAGCCTTGGAACGAAATATTTCGGTATATATTTGGTGATTTCATTAAAAATTGGTGCATTATTGGTGGTATATGACAATTGATACCAGCCTGGTGTCAATAGGGCGAGGGGGTTCACAAATAATCCAATTAATGTGTTTTCAAACTTCACATTATGTTTGGTCTACGGCTGATGTCAATAGGGAGTAAAACGGTAATATTCGGTTCAGCAATGCACATTTTGTGCTTGTTTTAAATTTAAAATTATTGGTCGTGAAAAGAAATTCTGTCCAGTAGAGTGTCAATAGGGATTAAAAAAACTTTTTGTTTATTTTTGGTAATTTGTCGCTAAAACTAAAAAACTGTTTACACAAGCAAAAAAGGCTTTTGATAGCATATGCATACTGATTTTGTATCTATTTGTAATGAATTCAATTGTAAACGAATTCATGAAGCTTGCAAAAACATATTTTTGGTGTAGTTGTCAATACGTCACAAATAAATTGGATTTATGTTTCTTTATTTTTAAAATAACTTTTAATGAGGCAGGGGAGGGTAAATATTGTTACGCACCAATTTTCGGTTTTCGCTTAGAATTATTCGGCTGTTCTGAGTCGTGATAAAATACTTCGATGTAAATAAAATCTGTTCAAAAGCAAAAATCGATTCTTTCTTTTGACTCAAGAAAGGGCATCAATCGGTTAAATAAACAGACAATATCGCGCGTCGATAAGTAACGCGACCGAAAGACACCTGCCGAAGAATTAATTAAGAAGGTCAGCAGGTGGGATATCTCGAGAGCAATAATAATATCGCCTTGGCTCGATTGATCCGCTAGATAATACGTCAATATTGCAACAAAAAAAGTTTCTGTTTACAAGATAAATTCGGATGATAAAAAGTACTGGACAAACAGGATTTATGCCTCTAAATGAACAAAATCCAAAGTTTTCTGATCAACTATTCAAAGGGAAAAGAGGGAGGATCAATTTCAAGTCACGTGAACAGAAGACGATGTTTAGTGCCTTAAAGAGGATTCGGTTTGGGGGAAAAAGAAAGTAAAAACGGGCTAGCCCGCCTGGTCCGTGAGAATATTCACAGGTCACGCGTTGGTCCGATCTTCTCACTTCCGCATGATTCTTAAAAGAAAACGTTGCAAGACCTTCGAAAACGTTCGTTTTTCATGTCGCAAATGTGATATATTAGTGATTTCTTTGGGTTTTGTTGTTGTAAATTGTAGTGTTTGGGTAAAGGGCATTGGCATTGATAAAGGGCATTGACAAGAAACATGTTTTAGTAAGAATGGGGAGACGTTTGGGGAACTTTGAAACAAAATTTTACGAAGAGAGAAGGAGGAGGCGGCAAAAAGGAAATGAGGTGGGAAGGAGGAGGAGGAGAATGAGAAGAGGTAAAGAGGAGGGGATGAGTAATGAGAAAAGAAGGGCAAGTAGGAGAAAATGAGAAGAATGAGAAGGGTAGGCAAGAAGAGGTGGAGGGGGGAGGAGATCAAGAGACTTTTTTGGTTTAGACTTTTTTTTTGGGTTTAGGGCGCTAATTTCACTAATTACCTGGTGCAATGGAACCGTCAAATTACTCCGAAGAGTGAAAAAATGGTCTTCGGATGGGCAGAGTACGAATCGACTCTCTGTCTCTCTAGCTTCGTGATAAGCAAAATGCGGCGTCTCTCGATTGATCGGGTGTTAGTGTGTTGGGCAAGAGTCAACAGCGGTCTCTCCACACGGGGCGAGGACAGCTCACTTACTATCGGCCACCACGCGAAACTAAATCGGCTATCGATCGCCCAGGAGAGGGGCTGGGGAATCAGCGCCCACCACGCCACTCAATCGATGCAATTGCACAACACAAGCGACCACCAAAGCGCAGTCGCGCCCGCTCCGCCAAAATTGACCGGGAGCGAGGGGTTGCGAAGGGGAGATCCCGATTTGTGATTAGAGATTTTGCGGAAAAACTGTAAATTTGCTTAAAGGGCTCGTAAGGGGCCTTTTCCAAATCATATGCTAATGAAGACTTGGCAAGCATTTTGCGCACGGCCGTTTGCTGGAGCGGTGTTGGGGAAAATGCTTTCAATTGAAATGACTTGATTAGCATACCATTCATTTCCAATCCGAAAAGGCCCCTGACGGTGCCTTTAATAAATGGATCACTGCACAGGGGAGTCATTCACGTTAAAAACCTAGAGTCAGGAATCAGTCCATTTAATTGCAATAGCGCCCCAATACCAACCGGAAAATGCCCCCGATGGCCCCCCTTAAAGGGACGGTCAGACGTGGTCTTCCACGTTTATACATCATATGCTAAGGAAGACTTGGTAAAAAACCGTTACCTGGAGCGGTGTTCGGGAAAATCATTTCAATTAAAATGACGCAATTCCAAACGGCTCAATTCCGGTAGGAAACTGGCCTTGATGGTCCCCCTCAACAATATTTCCCATATTCGCTTTGAAATTGTGGAAAACGCTGATCTGGGCAAATATTTCCTGTCCAATAGTCATTTTAGCGGAAATTTAAACTAGCGAAACATACAAAAAACTTTATAGACTACTGCCAATACTTCTATCTTCGTATAATCGCAAAGTTCAAGAGTTTCTGCAACCGTGAAAACGACTTTTCAAGTTACGCTACCCAATTTTCTTTGCTTTATATGATCGCTACGGTTTAGTATCCAATGCCCACCGCTGACTGAAAATTAACACAGAAGTACTGACGCGAGATGAAAATATCATACGGCATAGTTTTTATATTGACTATACGTGTTCTCCTATTCAACCGGGCGGTACTTTTAAGAGATCATCAGAAAACTTTTGGAATCGAATGGAAAGTGCATTAGTCTAATTGAAACGTGTTTCCCCAACAATGCTACAAGAAAAGGTTGTTCACAAAATGTAAGTCTCTAAGCATCTACATGACCGTCGAAAAGCCCCCTGGCGGTTCCTTTATTGAAAAGTCTTGTGCAGCGGTTACGGTAATTTTGGGGTGCCCTTTACGGGGAAATACGGAAGGACACCCGACTCCCCCATCCACCGTTTGTCCAGTTCCTCAAAAGGGCAACTTTCGTCGGCCGTGAAGTTGAAAATGATCCCGTTACGTATCTTCCCGTAATGTGATCAATATTAACCTTTGCTTGCCCATCCATCATTTTCAGGTGACCAAACAACGCTCTCGGCTGGACAGAGGTGTCGTAGAAAGTGCCAGTTTGATAAAAACTAGAGATAAGGCGACGAATTGTCAAAGACAGTTTATCAGAAAATTGGCAGGCGGCCAGCGGCGGGAGTCGCACGCGGTTTCATCCGAAACACTATACGACTGGTCACACGCCGTTTTTTTTCAGCCGGCCGCCGAACTAGCCATGAAGCTGGACAGGGTTTTGATACTGTTCCGATAAAATGATTTACCTCCTTAGCATTTTCTCCTGGAAAAAACAATTTTCCATGAAAAAGTGCCTAAAACTGGGCGAATGCATGTATCAGAAGTTCGGCTTATGATAATTACTAAAATTACTACGCTCTAATTGGGGGAGGGGGAGTTTCGGGCCAGCCCGATCCCATGCTTGACAACAAAAGCTTTGGAAAGCGATATTTTTATATCGATTCTTCAAAAAAATTGTAGCAGGGTACCACAAACTCATAGAACAATCGGGCCAGCCCGTGAGTTTCTGTAGAACGCAACTTTTTAAGACCCATTCCTAGACTCAAAACTTCAGCAGGTTACGAGAGAGTAAAGATCGGGCGCCGACGGGGATCGATCCGAGGACTAGTTGCACGGCAAAGATCATATCAGAGCGCTGGCGAAACACTCGGAGATCTTTTGAAACGTTAGCCGTGGGAGATCAGCATTAAAAGATATACACAAAAGGTAACGTTTTTAGAATGCCAAGATTTCAAACGAAGGAATTCTAACACTTAAAATCGAAAAAAGGCCATTTTCAAGCAGTTTTGCATGCCAACAGCGCTTACAGTACCTTACGGAACCATCGTGGACTGAGGGTATCACGACCGCATAAATTGTGTGCTAAACAAGTGAAAAATCGTGTTTTGAAGCGGTGTTGGAAAAGATTATTTCAAATATCATTTGGCAATTAAATTGATACCTGATGGTCCCCTTATTTGGTGGAAATAGAATATAAACTTCGGCTAATTAACTAATTAAGTTAATTACAAGTTTAACTTCAATAATTAGGCAGATTTGTCGTTCAGGACAATAGAGAAAACCTTTCAATCATTCAAAAAAGGTACCTTATGGCCAAATTATATGGTGATAAGACAAGATTTCATCAAGGTAATTAACTAATTAAGTTAATTATCAGGTGTCATTTTCATAATACCACAGATTGCTTATTAATGTCAATAGAGCCTGTTGGTCAGTGCAAAAAGGCACATATTGGTCCCTTAATAGGGTGAAAAAGAAGACTTAACACAGATAATTAACTAATTAGGTTAATTAGCAGGTGTAACGTTAATAAGGGTCCGTATCGGTCATAAATGTCAATAGGGCTAACAAGACTTGTGGGCTCCTCAAAAAGGTACCTGATGGTCCCTTTATATGGTTATAAGATTTGTTTCAATTAACTAATTAAGTTAATTATCAGGTAAAGCTCGTAATAATAATCTAGATTTGTCATTAATCATATCATGAGAGCTAACAAGTCTCGTGGGAGTGGTTTCATGGGAAAGATCCAATTAAGTGGACGCGGGAAGCCAAAGAAGATAATCACAGCCTCTCCCTTTCCCTCTCGCGAAGGATTATAATAATCCCCTGACCGGACAATGGTCAATTGCAAATCACCGGGGGCGTGGCCTGTGGGTGAAAAAGAGAAGCGTGGATAGTGTTAAAAAAGAGCGCTCGTGGTGAGCGGTTGTGGTTCGCGTATATGAGAATGGCGAGGCAGCAGCAGAGCGGCCTCGCGAATCGATCGACCCCAGACCCTTTGCGCGCACAACGACCACCCCACACACACCGCCAACATAGCCACCCGCGCGGACTTTGTTGAGACTCCCCCGCGCGCGCCCTTTGCTACTGGAAACACGCGTCACATTGTTTTAAATTCGTTATTTTCACATTTTCTTTGCCAAAAGCGAAGAAATGAATGAAAATAGAAACTCCCAGTTTCCCCATTTTACACCCCCCGCCAAGTGACCACGACGAGAAAGGTTTTCGCTGGCAGCGAGCCAAGGCAAACTTTTGATTGATACGGTGACACCGGCCACCGTAAACCAAGTTTTTACCCCTTTCACACAGCAAAGTCTAGTTTTTGCCACTTCCGGCCGCTAAATTGTTTAGCAATGGGAATCTTTTGCAGGTGGGTGTTGAAAATGGCCTTGCCCTCAGATGAGTTTCGCAATTCCCATTCAGCGTATTTGGTGATTTTTGTGCATAAGGATATCCGCTTTTTGCTTGTTGTTTTTTTAAAAATATTTATTGTATTTAATTATATGGATTTCTTGTAAATCAACTTTTTTCCAATAATTGAATTTGCTGAATTTCGAAACTCTCCACTCGCCGAAACTCGACATGAATGACCAAAACATGGCGCGGGGATAACTGTACTTTTTGTGTGCCACACAGTGAGAAAAGCTGGTTTTGGCGATGACCTCTCACATCTCAAAAGGAATAGTGCTTTCATCGTAGCCCATATTTGTGGGCCTGCCTTCTAAACGTATAGTTACCCCTTTTTCACATACAGAGATGTTCGACCATACATGGGCGGAGCTCCGTGACTGTGGCTAAGGTGAGCTTTGCCCCACCCTTTGAAAAATAGCCTGGGGTATCGAGTGATACCCCACCCCTCTTATTAGAAAACTTCTTTGAGGGAGCCCATGTATGTATTCGACCCTGTGTCTTTCGAAACCGTCATTCCGATTGAAATAACCTTATCCAGCATTGCTTCAGTGAACGGTTGTGGCAGGGAGCGTTTGGGGGCTCGATGCGCAAGCCCCCCAATGGTGCCTCGGAGGCAACGTCAGCCTATTAATCTATTTTTACCATTTTCAACCAAACCCCGAATTACGTACGTACCGCAAGCACCTCACGCCCGCCTATGGTTAAAGTCCGAGCAAAAGCACCTCTAAGAGGTTCGCAACGTTATTATCGTAACCCTGGCCCCAATTTTTTGCCCAAATCTTCAAGATCATGCTGAATTACGTAGGTACCTCGACGCTCTAGCGCCCCCGTAAGAAAGTTGGTTCCTGAAATTGGCCCCGTAAAGAAAATAAATCGGGTATTTAGGCTACAATACAGTATACCATATTTGGTCATTAGGAATTATTGTATTGAATTTGTTTGGTTATTTTGTTAATTAATCTGTTATGTCTTGAAAAATTGGCATTTCTGGCTACTCAAGGAATGGGCTATTTTTTCTGTGTGTGTGAGAGAGAGAGAGAGATACCTTTGACTTCTTTATTAAGAAAACAGCCTCTATTGACCCCATTAAGAAAAAATTCGGGAAATTAAGGCTGAGTCACATTAGTTCCTTATTTAGTCCTTTAAGAATGTTCGTATTGATTTTCGCTGCTTATTTTGTAATAAATCAGTTAAGCCATTGAAAATTGGCATTTCTCTGTTTGTATTGGAAGCCAGTAAGGAAAATGTCGAGAATTAAGAGAGGCATTTTTTTCCGTGGGAGACATTTTATTTCTCTGAGATAAAAAAGAGCTCACCCCTTTTTTGAGATGATTGGCGCAGAATCCGCAGTACTTGACGGTTTTGCTGACGCCGACCTCCTCGCATAAAAATCCCTTCCGCTGGGCGCAGGTCACGTGAAAGGTCCGCTGCAAACGGGGGACAAATTGTTGAAAACAACCCGCGTCACACAGGGGCGAAAAAATCAATGAGTCGGAGGCCCTCACTCTGGCAAAAAGTGGGTTTTAACTTAAGGGGACAAAATTTTGCTCGAACTGGCTCAAAATGGGCAAAAACTCACTTTGCAACTGGGTTTGTGACAACCCATGCAAGCTCCTTGGCTCGCCATGTGATTCTCGCCGTTCGTCATACAGATGTAGCAGATTTTTGTGAATCTGAAAGAGAAAATTGTGATTTTACAACAAAAAAACATCAGTTAAAAGATTATTTTAATCCAAATAACGTATTTTTCCCGTTTCAGAACAATGAGAGGTGCGTTACGGCTATAACGACGCCATTATGAGCCCTATTGACATCCGCTTTCCTCCATATTGGCAAACTTTGCGTTAAAATGAGAGATTTAGCAATTTTACCAATTACAAGATCGACGGTTATTTCGTACCAGATAGGACAAATTACCGTAATCCTCAAAAGTTGGACTCACAGTTATAGTCCATTTCCAACAAAGAATCGACGACTTTCCATCGACCTTGATTTCCCCTCGTATTTAACCAGTAACAGCTTGAAACATTGAAGTAAACAGAAATTTAACAAGCGAAACAACATAGTAAAAGAGGAGTGAGCAGACAATTAAGCAATCGCGGCGGGACTAAATCATACTTGGGCAACCCACCGCGGGGGTCCATATTGCGACGGCCCCCTCAATTAGCGAAAAATTCGAAAATAAGCGACGGGCCTCCTTCTTTAACATTTTTGCCGAAAACTTAAAATTGCGACGCCCCCCCTTTGTCGCTTTCGCGGGAGCTTGACAATGTATGGACCAAATGTACCTAGTCCTTTAGGAAAATTCCTTTTTCCCTGACTTTTTTTTGGAAACGCACTATATCGATCTATTGAATGTTTCATTTAAAACGTAATTTCGCAAAATTCCAGTCGGCTGCTAACTTAATATTTTTAACTGTCACTACGTCAGATAATATTTTCTATGTACGAAAAAACCATCATAATTTTTGCACTATTGACACCCAGATGAAAAAAAAACAAGAAATATCGAATTTCCTTCCCAGACAGTCCTTTAAAATCCCCCTCCCCAAAGAGGAAATTCAGCAAGCTGCCAACCGGGTGTCAGTAAAGCTATTTACTTTATGGACTTTTTTTTCGAATCATGACATTATTGACACTCAAAATGACGTCATTTCAGCTCTATTGACACCCGACTGACGCGAAACACGTTATACCACCCTCAAAGTATGGAATTAAATGGATTTAGCGCAAAATATTGGAACTAGCCTCACCCCAACAGAAAAAGATCTTCTTGCCACCCGGTGGCACTAATTATAGTACCCAGTAATCGATTTTTATCAACGTTTCGCAGTCCTTTAAGAAACCATGTGTAAAACCCACCGATCTGGCGGGATCTCTGACAGAATGACGGGATCCATCGTGTGCACGTCGCCGAAACGGGCCTCCGGGATGTAGAGGGCGCAAACCACGTGAGCCCACCCTGAAACTACCGTACTCTCCATCAAATTAGAGCACTTTTACCTCCATGTTCGGTGCGTTTGAGGGCTCCGAAGCGGAGGGGACACAGCTCGCAGTTGGGAGACTTTTTGTTGAGGGAGTCGTCGTAGGAGGTGGACTCGCGACATCTCTCGCAGAACCACTCGCCCTCCGGCACTTCTTGGATACCGTAGCAACCTGAAATAGACCTTTAAGCCACGGAATTTACGAATATATCAATTAGACCTTTAACCACCGAAAATCACAAATAAATCGACGGGTTTGTGAAAGAATTCAAACAGAAATCAATGATTTATGGGGGACTACAGTAACTACTGCCAGCTGGCTGGCGGGAACGAGCATAATGACGTCAAGAAAAACATTCGACTTATTGGTCCTGCAGCGATTACGATTTTTCCTGCCATTTTCTACCGTAATCCGGAAACAGGGAAAATCACGGAAATTAGCCCTTTGAAGTTGTTTTTATACATTTAAAATAGAATTTTTGTATAAATAAGCTTATGCTCAATTGGCTTTTCCAGAAATCCCGTGCAAAATTGATTAAGGTGCGGATGATAAGCCATTATGGGCTTTTGGTAACCAAAAATCAAAGAAATCATGCAAATAGATTGAAAATCTCCATTTGAAAAATACGGTAAAAATTCGGGGTTTAGTGTATTAAATGTAACTTTAAAGAATTTAGGGCTGTTTTTCATGCCATAAAGCACAAAAACGCTACGAAAATGTTTCTTTCGACTTAATGCCACCTGACTGGTCCACCCGACTGGCAGAAAAATCTTTTTTACATGTTAAACTACAAACTACAGATAAACACTATGCCCTAAAGCGACAATTTCGTTTTTTAATGAGGGAAAATTGCAAAAACTTCATTTTTGGCTTTTACAAAATGCAGTTCCAACTACAAAAACAAAGGAAAATCGTAATTCCGATTATTTTTAAGTAAAAAACTAACCTTGGTGGACTGCGACTTCACAGCCCGGCCCGTCGCAATAAATAAGTGGATTGTCGTGCCAGCCCATCTCGTCGGAACAAACGCAACAACCACCGAGCATTTCTTTCATCGCGAAACCTGAAAAATGGATTTTCTCTGCTTTTTTGCGTCTCTTTCTTTCTCTCTCTTTCTCTCTCTCTCTCTCTCTCTCTCTCTCTCTCTCTCTCTCTCTGCAAAACCCACCTTGAAAAAATAGGGCAATTCCGTTCTTGAATAATCAATAGCGGGTGATCGGATTCCGGAAAATCGACGCAAACAGCTGAGCATTACTGAGAAGACGTTATAATGTCATCAAGCGCTTCACAGAGAAAGAGCTGAAGAAGAGAATTTAGAGAGAGAGAGACACAGAGAGAGAGAGGCTAAAGTGGGAGACAAAAAGGGGGAACGGCCGTTCCGCAGGGGGCAGCAAAACACGATAAAATGTGTGGGGAAAGACTAATGAATCAATGAATATCTGTGTGACGAGAGCGACCTGATAAGGCAGTAAACGAGTGTCTGAGAACGCGGGGACGACGCGCGCGCGGGATTTCGGCGATGACAGCAGCGACGCCACGGTTTTTCGGGAGGATTTATGGGAATTTTGTAGGAAAAATAGATAGAAAAGGCAGAAAATGGAGAACAATGCTGTATATGAGGAAATAAAATAACTAAGGACTGAGTAAACGTTGAACGCCAGAAATTGCAAAGTTCATGCAAATTTCCGTTTAAAAAAATGAAATAGTTTCGCTGTGTGACCACTAAAACGCTATTAAATGCATAGAATTAACAATTAATGCAAAACATTTGGTAACAAAGGTATTTTTACCCCATTTTTATGAAAAATGTGATAAAATGTTAGCAGAAAAACCAGTTTGGTGGAAAATTGTACAAATCAAAGAGTAATTCGAAAATTCGAATAGTAGCATGGTTTAAAAAGTTTCCGTATATTCGTTGCGAGACCTCTCGTAAGTAAGGAACAAAAAATAAATTTAAAAAAGAACCAAATCATACTGTTTTTCTTACAAAAACTAGGAGAATGATATTTTCTATTTCTTTTCTGCGCCTCCGCATTCCGAACACTCTTTAGGTTCAAGTACGCAATACTGCGTCGGGCGATAAATGAGAAAAACAACCGAAATTTTGCAACAATTGGCACGTAAAATCGGTCTTTGCCACATTTGCCAGATTGAAGAGGGCTTTTGAAATTGGTCTTCAAACGAACTCTCATTCTGGGGAACTTTTCCCTGGTTTCCAAAAGGATTTGGTAAACCGGATTGAAAAATTTTATTCCTACAAAGTCCTTTAATCGGCAAAAATATTGGGTTTTTGAGGAATTGATTAAAGTAACAGGTTTTGCAATTTAGCCTCACACAAAAGAAAGTTGCCCAGAAATACAGCCACGTATGAAATACATTTCACTATGCACACTCGCAGATTTAGGCAAATCACCGGCGCTTTTCGTGTTGGGACTCTTTGTACAAATTCAGAAAAGGGCCATATCATAGGTGGACATGAAGTGCTGACGGTACCTATGTAAATCGGTGTTTAATTGACAATGGTAACAACAAATCAAAGGGGGCTTACGTTGCCTCCGAGGTACAATTTGGGGGGCTTATGCATCGAGCCCCCAAACTACCGTTGTCCAGCCATGGGCCATATGGAACACGAAATGGAATACCCCTTTAGCCGCATTCTTGCCCAGTTAAGGTAAAATGAGAGAATGAGAGGAATACAGGAATAGAGAGAGGGAGAGACCTCCCAGGAAATGACAACCTGTCAAAGGGAAAGTGCGTTTGAGTCAAAGGAACACTCAGGCGAACGCGGTGCGCTGTCAATACCAGTCACCCTGTGTCGTCGCGTACTCGAAAAGAGAGCCGAAAAACGGCCAAATCGGCCGAAAGGGCTACTCAGCTTCTCCCACCGACATCCCCAGATAAATCGATAGCGATCGTGTTCTACTCGGGTGTTGGGAGGACAGAAAACAAAAACCGGACTGGGCCGAAGGGGAAAACAAATCGATAGTCGAGGGGCACACGAGCCTTTGTTGTCCAGAGTCGCGAGGGACTCACGGGGGCGAGAGCAAAACTCCTCGGCGATCGTTGCGGGACCTCTCGCGCCCCAGATTGTTGTAATAACCATATCCGATCGACAATCCATTCGGGGCCACCCCCGTTTTTGTACGAAAATCAGCTGGCCTGGGCGACGACGGGCGAACCGGGTCAAGTGCGCACAGGCGAGGAAACGATTTTCTCGCAACGAAGACGTCACCGGTCGATACGGTATTGATCGATTAGGTCATCAGTTAGTAATACAGCTTTATTGCAATTAATATATCGATTTCTCAGCGAAAACAACAAGTAGAACATTAAAAACTGTTCAAAATCATTCAAAAAAGCTACGAAAAGTCGAAAATCGTGTATTTTAGCCGCAAAAACCAATCTTAAGTCATTTAGAAACGAAAATTCACGGATCCCACAACGAAAATAAAAAAAATATTGACCGGAAGTTAAATTTAAAGCAAAATTACATATTTTTACACTGAACTTGGCTAATTTTGCAATTTTTCACAATAAAATAAGCATTTAAAACTGAAAATGTACACATTATCACTTTAAACATAAAATAAAAGCGCCCTGCAATAAAAATCAACAAAATTGGGGATAATATCGGTTTTAAACGACTGCAGAGGTATTTTTATACTAAAATTAAGTAATTTTGCGATACTTTCACAATGAAATGAAAATTTTTAATGAAAAATGAGCAAACAATACTGAATTCGGCGAACATTCGGACCAGAACTGTGTGGGAAAGGGGCGGAGCTTCCGTTTAAGCTCAAACTGCAAAATTGGGTTAAATTTAAAACTACAAAGTATTTTTAATTGCTTTAAATTACTTTAAACCGATTAAAAAAAACATGTAAAATATGTGCAAATACGATAAATTGCTAGAAACTGAATAACTTTTACGAAAAATGTAAAACCAGCGCGGTAAATCCACGTTTTTACTATTTTTAAGCCGGTTTTAGCTATTTTGAAGGGTTTAAAATAACCATTTTTAAACAAAAATGTCTCCAGAAATTGGGAAATTCACCGGGTTCACAAGAAATTGGCCGAAAATCGAAGTTCATTGGACATTTGTGTGGGGCGTCGGTCGGCGCGACGGGTTCTCAAATAGCGGAAATCTCGATGTCAGGGAGTGTCTTCGGAGATAAGCGAGCTTTTTTTTTCAATTTAGGGGAGAAATTGGATAGACTACGCAGAGAAGTGTGAAAAAACTAGTATTTAATGGGAATAAATTGATTTATTTACAAGGAAGTAACTGCAAAATAAACATCAAAAGGTATTTTTACGTGGGAATTCGAAAAAAAGCGGTGTGTGGCTGCAGACGCATCGATTGGGAGAGGAGGAGGGGTTGATGGAAAACAAAATTCTCGGAAAGGGGGGCCTTTGCGTAATTGCGGGTTGGAATAACAGCAAATTGGGTTAGTAAGAAGGGCGCTGCGAAGGCGTAAATAGCTGTGATGTGTCTGGATGGGGAAAATAATCGATTCCCCCACTCTTTTCGTCTTGGGACACAAACACCGTAGGCTGTGGGGGGTCGAAAATCGATAGTGGGCTTGGGTGGGCGCCGCGAGTCTGCGCTCCACATACCGCGGGCCGATAAATTGGACGTCGGCTACTTAGCGCCGACGAGAGCCAAGGCCGAGGGGGCGACACTCCGTGTTTTCTTTTTAGTCCCAGAGATTTCGTAGATTTCAATTCGAATTCCTTTTCGGCGTTTTGAGCAACACGGAATTCCCCCAGCGCTCAGCTGATCCGGCGCTTTTTGTCCGCCGTAATTGCCTCCCCGGTGGAAAACGCAAATGAAGAACCGCGTGACTAACGAATTCGACGCGAGGGGCGTGGGAAACGGGGCGAGACGGGAAATTATGGGTTTGAGAGGGAGAGAGACAGAGACAGAGACAGAGAGAGAATAATAGGGAGAGAGAATTTCTTGCGGCGAAAACATCAGAAATCAATACAGTATTTACTTATGGGGTTTTTGGTCTCACGAAAGTTATCTGGGAATCTTATTATTTTGTGGATCACATTTAATGTTCTGCGTTCACCTTGTTTAATTGTTTTGTAATTTATGTCAATAAAAACTGTAAATTGATCAAAAATGGCAAAATAAACCGTACAAAGGCGGTTAAAAGTGAAAATACCGTATCCGAAAACATGCCGTGTGGCTCAAAATAATGTACGCAACACAGAAAAAATGGAACAATGGTAACTCGGCCGACGGCTCGCGGAGGTGGGCAGTTTCAGTGTGTCCGCTGTTTACAAAACAATGTGAACAAGATTGCGTTCCGAGCCTATATTTTAAAAATTCGAGGTTCCCGGCAAACTTTTCTCCTCAAATCGTTGTGGGACCAATAGTGTTCTAGGAATTTTTAATTGAAAAATCTTTCCGACTCTAGTTCTCCGTTGTTTTTGACTTATTAATTGTTCTAAAATGCTTAAAAAATAAAAAAATAGCAAATAATTGAAAGTTCTGGAAGCAATTTTTTCAGATCCACCGAAAAAATACCCGCTGAGTTCTGAAGTTTATGCTTTATAACTTTTGTTCGGGTGGATTTCCAGCTCCACCAAAAATGCCTCCGAAACCTCAGTGTATTGTCTACCATTTAAAGCCAGAAAATCAAAAAACCACCCAGAAAGTCCAAATTGCAAGAGTCGGAAAGTTTCAATTCCTGCCCGACGTTTAACAGGATGCAGTCCTTTAACATGCCCGGGGATTCCATTGGACGGCGAGCCGTGTCGGAATGGCGCTTTTGCTAAAAAAAAAAAAAAACAAAACAAAACAAAACAAATTTCGCTTCTTTCGTCCACCTTGGCCAATTCAACGAACAAAAATTATATTTTAAAACGAAAACCTACTATTTTCGACATTTTACCATAAAACGAACATTCCGAAATTTAAAAAAATAGCGAAAATAAATGGAAAGACGAATAAAGACTTTATGGAAAGAGAGCGGCGGGTTCCTCAAGTTCGACTTGAAACCTACAAAATTGGAAAACTACAAACTACAAGTATTTTCTCTGTTTTTTCACGGTGAGGTCTCGCCCAAGTGAGGGCGGACCTGGCACTCGTCCAAGAAATCCATACTGACTACGGTAATTCTTTCAAATAACATTGAAAATTCAAATGCCGCGCTCACGGGATTTAGACGCTGAGTCATACACCCAGCGTACACCTTGACTTGTCAACGGCGCGATTTTTAAATTTCAATGATTTTTCAAATGAATTACCGTAACCAGTACGGATTCCTTGGACGAGTGCCAAGTCCGCCTTGACTTGGCTGGCTGGTATCGCTGGTCTCGCCGTGTTTTTCACAGTAGTTTTCACCAATATTTCAAAGAGAAACCGCCTAAATTCAATTAATGTTAAGTATTTTTAAATACAATTAATGCTTGTAAAATAGGTCTGAACAAGCGAGTGATTCGGAAATGAATGGCAACGTGATTCAAGAGACCGCATAGCGCCCCGTGCGGCCGGCCTGTTATTATTCTTGCTCATTATTTCGAATAACATCAGCCTCTCAAAGCTAATATAGCCAATTGTTGCGCCCCCTAATTAGCAGCCCGCACAGCTGGCCGCCAAATCGCAATACACGCTAATCCAAAACACGTGGCCCTCCAGTTCCGGGTGGAATTCTCCCCTTTAAAGGTCTATTTTCAAGAAAAATGGAACTATTACCAATTTTTAAAGCGAAATTGGTGTTGAAATAAATAAATAGTTTTTTATGCGCTGCCTAGCTTGGGGCTTTTGGGCCCGAGGGGGGAGTCTTGGACGCCCCATTTTTTTATTATTATTTCTAGTTTTGAAAGTTATTTATGTAATGAAATTTGGGTTTAAATGATGATTTATCACTATTCGTCACTTTTCCAGTCAACTGGCACCTGTGCAAACAGGCAGCAATCGGGCACCTGTCGGGATGGACACCCGGAGTGCGATAAAAACGATGAAAAAGGGCAACGGAATGGGGAACGGTGCGCGATATCGATTCGGGAAGCGTTTGTTTTGATATGGCGAGGTGTGTACCCGAGACGGCCTACAGTAGGAGAGAATTGATCTATTTGCACGACGACTATACGCCCAGAACGGACCCTTTGTCACGGGATACGGCTCCCGATTACCACGAAGATATGGCAAACACAGAGGGGTTGAGGTTACGACAGTTGGAGGAAGGATGAAACATTAGAAAGAGATAGAGAATGAGAAAAAGAGAGAGTTTAGTACGGGAATGTAAGCACTGAGAATACCCCCTCCCCCAGCACAACTTGCAATATGATGGGAAATCCGGGTGAGAGTTTGTGGGGACTCGGTTAAATCAGTTGGGGGGGGGGTTGAATAAAGTGAGCCTCCTATAGTCGAAATGGGGAACTTCACCGAGTGTTTTGGGGCGTTTCGGAAAAATGTTTATTAAAGGGGGTGGGGGTTGACTATAAGTAAATTAAGTGACCTGGGGGTCGTTGAAAAATGGTTTTTTGGGAGGGGTGTGAATTAAGTTGCACTACCGAAATAACAAATAAATTCCCCCCCCCCCCCTTAATGTTTGTAATATAGAGAATCAAGCGATGGGAAGGTTGTGGGGACTTCATCGGGTTGCTTAATATTTCATGGGGTGTTGAATAAATTGAGACCCCCTCTTTGGGGGAGGGGGGGGGGGTAATAATTGCAAGCTTCTGGGGGGGGCTTAAGTGAACCCCCACCGAAATGGTGTGTTTAACAAGCGCACCTAGAACACTTAATTATAACCCCCGTCATACTAAATTAAGCCCCCCCCCCCAAACAAGTGAAAAGATCAAGTATGCCGTAACTAAACTAGACGGGGGGAAGGGGGGAGGGTTATATAACCAATCCTGATTTTGCTGGTTGGGGGAGTCTTGAATGAAGCCCCCTTAATTTAAATGCGGAACTTTGCTAGGATACTCGGTTCTTCTTCAAAAATCCCGTTCGAATTCGGTTAAGACCCCCAGCAACATGCAACAAACTAAGGCTAACATAGGTCTTGGGGGGGCTAAACTGTATGGGGGCATAACTTTCTCCGATATATGAACTCAGAATGGTGTTTTATTGTGCATTTGATTCCAAATCTCACTCTAGTTCCTCCTACTTCTCTTGCTCTCCTTCTTGTCACTCCGAGGCGGTTCGCAATCCCTCTCTTCGTTCCCGCCGCTATTCTTCCTCCTCTCTTTGCGATCACTATTCGAACTCTTCGCAGTCTCCATATCCTTATCCCTCCTTCTGAAGCATACTGTAGCCAAGTATTCTGGTGTGGGAACTACCTCGACTTTTCGCCGCGCCTGGAGCTTCTGTCGTCTCTGGAGCTCCTCTTGCTGGATCCCTCCCTCCTCCTCTTGGACGAACTGCTCTTCTCCTTGTCATCTCTCCTCGACCTGTTTGATCCCTCCTTGCGACGGGAGCTGTCCCTTCTCCGCTCACTCTTGTCATCTCGATGAGACCGCTTCGACCTGGGAGAAGAAGATGAGAGGAGAGGCAGAGAAACAGAGACAGAGACAGATAGGAGAACCCACCTCTTGCTACCCTCCTTCATACGTGACTTGTACTCTCTATCTTCGTCGTTCCTGTCATCCCTCTTTGACCTTGAACAACTGGGTTACAGTAACCCAAAATCCTAACCTTCTGGAAGTTTCGCCCCTGCGAGATTCATCGCGGCGGGACTTCTGCGATCCCTCACGCCTCGACTTGTCACGTCGGGACCCTTCCTTCCTCGGCTCATCCCTGCGGGACCTGTGAGACCCATCCTTCCTGGATCGACTGGACTTTTTGTCGCGGGATCCATCCCTGCGAGATTTGTGGCTACGAGCGCTGTCACGACGGTTGTCGTCTCTGTCTCGCTTGGAATTTCCATCCCTGCGGGAGGTTTCCTTGCGGGACCCATTTCGAAGAGACGGCTCACGGGTGGTCACTTTGAGAGGAGATCTCTGCTGAGTCTGCACTTTCTTCATACTGCTTCCTCTCTTTGAAGAGTTTTCACGCTTGCTTTTCTCAGCTTTGCTAAAACAGGAGGTAAAATTAGTTAATCACTCACTCATTCACTCACACACACTCACTCACTCACTCACTCACTCACTCACTCACTCACTCACTCACTCACTCACTCACTCCCTCACTCACACTCACTCACTCACTCACTCACTCACTCACTCACTCATTCACTCTCTCACTCACTCACTCACTCACTCACTCACTCACTCACTCACTCACTCACTCACTCACTCACTCACTCACTCACTCACTCACTCACTCACTCTCTCACTCACTCACTCATTCACTCTCTCACTCACTCACTCACTCACTCACTCACTCACTCACTCACTCACTCACTCACTCACTCTCTCACTCACTCACTCACTCACTCACTCATTCACTCACGCACTCACTCACTCACTCACTCACTCACGCACTCACTCACTCACTCACTCACTCACTCACTCACTCACGCACTCACTCACTCACTCACTCACTCACTCACTCACTCACTCACTCACTCACTCACTCCACCCCTTCTGAATCTCTCTCTCTCTCTCTCTCTCTCTCTCTCTCTCTCTCTCCCACCTCCTCGCATTTCCCTCCGGCTCCGCGTACTTCATCTTCTCCCATACCGACGCGATCTTACTCTTCTTCTTGCTCTTAGTGCTGTTTCCACTAGTTTCCATGTTCCTCTGACTGGATCTCTTCGAGTTACCCTTCACGCTTCTCTGCGACCCACCCTTTTTAGATCGCATAGACCTTTAAGTTTAAAATGTATAGGTTCAAAATAAAAATCTTACTTTCCATCTCTCTTCTGCTTAGGATTCTTCACACTGGTGGTTCTATCGGTGTAGACCCTGTTTCGGCTGCCGAGGGTGCAGTAGACGAGGAGGGAGGCCGTCGCGCTGCAAGCGACTGCCGCACAGTAGCCTGAAACAGTTTTTAGATGAAAAGTAGTGATAGAGAGATAGGGAGAGAAAGAGAGAGAAATAGAGAAAAGAGAGAGAGAAAGAGAGACCACCGATGAGTTCTGCGGGAAATGGTGCGAGACAACCGCTCATCTCACATGCCGAAGAAAGAATGAGGCGTTCTGGGAGTGAGACTATCTGACGCTGAGGCGTGACAGACTCAACGCAACGTAAACTTAAATGAGATGTAACATCCAATTCTTCAAAAATGCGCAGATGTGTGAATTTCAAAAACGCCGACTAAAAGCGCTTTTCCACAGCGGAAGACAGCCGCTTTTTTCGAAGACGGCCCATTTTGCATAACCTATCCACCGATTCTGTTTACTCGTCAACCTTCTAAGAAATTTCTTTTTCCAAATTTAATGGTATTAGATTTTCGAGACCCCCAAAAATCCCTGATTTTGACGACTTTGCCCTCTTTTTGCGACAACTGTAACCTGTTTGAAAGCTCGCTTTCGTTCTGAAACAACAAAAAACCGTTTTTAGGTGGTTTCTGCGCTTATATCTACCATTTCCGATAAGCGCGCGCCCGTTGCAATTAACCATGCGGGGGCTAAGCCCCGCCCCTTCAAACTAGCCCCACCTCGCGATAGTTAACGGCTATAACTCGCTTAAACTTCACAAAATCCGACAAATAAAAATTAATACAAGTGTGAGAGATTGCTTGGGGTCCCACCACGAAAAGCTTGGCAATTTGCGAAAGCCGGGTTTTGGCATATCAAGGTTTTCGTGGCGGGACTCGGGAATTGGTATAACTCCCGAACTGTTTTTAAGCGATCTATGTTACCAACTGGAAAGGCCTTTTGTTACTTTGCTCAACCACCTTCAAATATCAACATCGTCGTATGTTTTTAAAACAAATTTCATATAATCCTGCAAATATTTGCCCTTTCTGATAATTCCATACGAAGTAAAACATTGTTCAGACGCTATTTTGGCGGCCTGTCTGCGTTTTTGTCTTGGGTCAATTTGTGACCTACCCAGTTCGTTGCGTCTGAAATTATTATCATTAAAAACCTTTTTACAAAATACTTTCTTGCAGTTATGCTCTATGACTTAAATCGGTTTCACTGGATCGTGCTCATTCAATGGTTCTTTTCAATGGTTTTCGGCGTACAGTTGCTTTTTCCAATATTTTCCAATTACCTACCGTCTTGGAAGTGTGGTAAGTGAGAAAGCGAAATTTTGATTTATTTTTTCTTATTTAGGTGATGGCTCTTTTGGGAGAGACTGTTTTGAGTATGAAAAATGCGAAGGGAATGTAACTTTTGAGGAGTCTCCTTTTAAATCAGCTGCTATGGAGTGAGTTGGAGATAGAGATAGAGAGAGATAGAGAGACGTTTCTCAGGTTCGACTGGATCTGTGGAAACGAAGCCTACAACCGCGCCCTAGTCTCCCAAATCCAGTTCGGTGGCGTCCTTCTGGGCACCTTTTCCTTCGGAGCCCTTTCCGATGCCCTCGGCCGTAAACCCATCGCCATTCTGGCCCTTTCCCTCGGTCTCACAATGAACTTCATCTCAGGTTCGGCCTCCCCTCCGACCTCATTCCCAGTTTCAGCTCAGGTCTCGCCCCCTCCTGGCAGATCCTTCTCGGAATATGCTTCAGTCTCGGCCTCTCCATCGGAGGAACCATTGTGGTTGGCGGCACTTTTGTCATGGAAATGCTCCTTCCTTAACAGAGAATGGCCCTCAGGGCATTTTTCCACTGGGTATGTCGCTTCAGCCACAAATTGATCATTAAGATCCTACCCGTAATGGCTTGTTGCCTCTGCATGGCTTGTGTCGAACCCATGTCACACGAAAAGGTATACAACCTCCGGATAATGCCCAGTGACCCCAAGCAGAGTGAACGGGAAGTGTTTCTACTCCTAGACCATCGTCGAACACAGAGAGGATCAGTTCCAATAAGAGGGTTCTGATTACAACCAGTTTATTCTTACAGGAAACAGGGACGGGACTGTTGAACATAGAACCGCCAGAAAATATACCTACTTAAAAATAAAACTGCGAAATAGTATGTTACGTGGCGAAATCAGCATTCATTAGCATTCTATAGTTTTATTTCCTGGCAGTTCTATTTTCCAGAGTACCATTTCCTACCCATCCCAGGAAATAATGTAGATAAGAGATAAACTGCTATTGCAATAAGAACCCTTATTGAAACACATAGTTGAACAGAAACTGGAGATAAAGCCGAAGGAGCGATGATGTAGGAAAAGTAGAACCCAAGCCATCGGACCACGCACAGATATTGGGACGGGGAGCTCTTCCTTACATGAGAATGACTTCAAAGGCCACGTTGACAAGCTTTTTTCCTGAAGAGGAGTATTAGTACGGCCGATTGGGATCCTAGAGGAAATCGTTGTACGATGGGATCAAATTTGATGCAAATTGCACCAAGGAATTTCATATAGTACCCAAAGAAATGATGAAGATACTCTCTTGATAGGAAATGATTTGGGTATGGCAGATAACTTACCTGGATTCAAAAGAAACCCTTGCTATTGCTTTTGTAGGAGTAGTTGTCGCATTATTAGCAGGTAATCCTCCAAGAGATCAAAGCTCCAAGCAGCATAAAATTGCTAGCGACACTGAGCGACTGCACCGTTGCTCACACAAGTCGAGATTCGGGCGGGCGGCGGCCTAAAACGTGCGCTGCCGCCACTGGTTAAAGGACTGAGCGCACTACGGTAGCACTGGAGCGCGCTTTCCGAAATGAACGTGAAATAGGCACCAATGAAATTCCCGAATAGACCAGAACATGAGGGAAGTAAACGTCTCTACTGAAGGACATTATATGGGCAGAATGGCATATTGTAGCGACAATTACTTAATTGTAACAGTAATTCAAACTGAATTTCAGGGAGCATCTCGTCTTCTGATGACACTGATCTGCATGGCCTTCCCCGAATGGAGAATGTCATCAATTTGTGCTTTTACAGCCATTCCTGCTTTACTGATTATTATATTTATCTTTCCTGAAAGCCCAACTTGGCTTCATAATAAGGCAAGCCCTTGAATTAAGGCCTTATTCTTGGTTTAAGGAAGATTGAATGAGCTGATTGAATGTGAGAAGACAATGGCTAGAATCGCTGGAATTAAGTACCAACCTGTGGAACATAAGAAAATTGAGCAGAGCAAGTCATTCTGTGAAGTGGTGCACACTGAAGGTCCCTTTAAGAAACTAATCGTACTTTGGTGAGCAATTCTCTTTGTTCTTCTCACTGTCTCTTTTTCTCCCTAACTCCTTTTATTTTTATATATTCTTTTTTATTGTTGGTGCTTCTCGCTTGCTATTGGCTCTCTATCTCTCTCGGCTGTGTGCCACTACCTCGCGTTGTCTTTTCTTCCTTTTGATTTTTGCGTTTCTGCTCCTTAAACTGTCTGATTTCCTCAGCGTCTCTGCCGATCTAATCTCTAGGTCTCTAACTTTCTACGTCTCTACTTTTTTAAGCATATTGCAGTCAGACTGTTTGATGTCTCTCTCTCGCATATTTTCTCTTAAACTATCAACTGTCTTTTTTCAGGTGTATGTGGTTCACAGCATCAATATCTAGTTATGCCACCGATTTTAACTCTTCCACTCTGAGTGGAAATCTCTTCACCAATCAAATCTTACTTTCCATTCTTTCTGTTATCTCTAAATTGCCTTTAGTCGTTTTTGACACATACGTTCCTGGATTCACTTGAAAAACTCTTCACTTAGGATCCCAATCGATGATCTGTTTGTGTTTTGTCTTACTGACATTACTGACTCTAGTAGGTTATGAGGTAAGACCTAAAAGTTCTTTTGGTCGTGAATGGACCCACTTATCTTGACAGTCCATTGAAATTTGATTGTAGCAAGACCCCAAAATGTTCAGGGGTGTCATGTTCCTTGTAATATACCTCATCGGAGACATTTTTCTCGGGTATGCTTGGGACGCATGTAGCTTTTGCGCTGCTGAATCTATGGAAACGAGCTGCCGTGCCTCAGCCACCGGAACGTGCTCACTTATGGCACGTGTTGGCGCTTTTTATGCCCCTTCTGTGAGTAAACTTTGTAAACATATAAATAAAAAGAGAGGGGGTCGGAAGGGATAGAGAGAGAAAAAGTCATAGAAAGCCAAGTGTTCTTTCTTTTCAGCTCAACCACCTAAACACCCTCTGGCCACCATCCCTAAACCTAACAGTGGTAACTGTGGGCATCATCAATTGTGCCGTTTCATACTTCTTTCTCGTGGAAACGAAGAATGTGAATTTAGATGAAGTGAAGAACTGTTAGAGTCAAGAAACTGATCAAAAGCTATGACACAAAAATAAAAATGAGTCTGAATACGTTTTCTGTGAATTTTTCCAGGGCGCATTTTATGAAAATAGCCCCGCCGCGAAATTTGTTCTTCTTCCAAAATTATTGTTCCAAAGGCGGAAACGACTTTTGGGAGAAGCGCGTTTATCATTGTTTCCTACTTTTCAACCTAGAAAGCTAGTTGAAACGACTGTTTTGAAAACGGTGAGTGTTTTTTGTTTGTTTGTTTGTTTGTTTTTACATTTTTTTTATGTGTGAAAGATTGTGACTTTCTTAGAGGAGAAGGGGGTTTCATGTCAATTTCGGGGGGTTTAAAACTTGGAGATTTACACCTTTCTTATAAGAGTTAAAATTCTTCTTCTTTTTTTTTAGAGTGGACCCATGCGACTGTTGCTGTTCGTGATCTTAGGGAAACCATCCACGGCGACATCCACACCCGTCCCGATGACTTTGAAAAACTTGGTGAGTGCTTTTTATTTTTCCCTTCTGCCTATTGATTTCGTTTTGTGCATTTGGAACGGTTTTAATGCTGAAAACATGCAAGACACTGTATTTCGCTTTTATGAGATATGTTGTTGAAGGGTTGCCTAATAAACCAGCGTTTTTCAGGCACTTTTACATTGTAAATTGACTGCACGGCTAACTATGTCTCTCTGGAGCGTGTGAAAAATAGAGACGCAGATATTTTTCTGGGTAAATTGGGAACTCCGCTGTTACAATCTCGCTGGGCGAGGGGGATAAACAATATTTTTCAGGATTGGTCTAGGCTTTGCTCAACAACCGGAATCCAATATCGTCAACCATCAAACACCGTGCAATGATTTCATGAAAAGTTTGATATGGTCGGTGTCCAACAAATATTTGTCACTTATGATAATTCTACATGGAGAGACATTGTCAGACCGTGTTTTGCCAGTCAATCTGCGCTCTTCCAACCATTCAATTTGTTTTTACTCCAATCGACACACAATTCTTTTTCAGTCATGCTCTATGACTTAAATCGGTTCCACTTAATTGTGCTCTTTCAATGGTTCTTTTCAAACCTTTTTGCCGTGCAGATGATTTTTCCCATTTTTTCTAACTACCTACCAAATTGGAAATGTGGTTAGTGAGAAAACGTAATATCGCTTTATTTTTTCATTTAGATGATGGCCTTTCTGGGAAGGACTGTGCTGAGTATGAAAAATGCAAAGAGAATGTAACTTTTGAGGATTCTCCTTTTCAATCGGTGGCAATGGAGTGAGTTAAAAAGATAGAGAAAAATATAAAGAGGGAGAGAAAGAGAGAGACTAAAGAAAGACAGGTTTTTAGATTCAACTGGATCTGTGGAACCGAAGCCTACAACCGCGCCCTCTTTTCCCAAATCCAGTTCGGAGGCGTTCTCCTGGGAACCTTTTCCTTCGGAGCCCTTTCCGATGCCTTCGGCCGTAAACCCATGGCCATTTTGGCCCTTTTCCTCGGTCTCACAACGAACTTCATCTCAGGTTCGGCCTCCCCTCCGACCTCATTCCCAGCTTCAGCTCAGGTCTCGCCCCCTCCTGGCAGATCCTCCTTGGAATTCGCTTCTTCCTCGGCCTCTCCGTCGGAGGAACCCTTGTTGTAGTAAGCACTTTTGTCATGGAAATGCTACTTCCTCAGCAGAGAATGGCTTTGAGAGTGTTTCTGAACTGGGTACGGTTTCAAACAGTCTTTTCCATTCGGGTTCAGGGAGTGGCTCGTCTTGTGATGACATTGATCTGCACGGCGTTCCCCGATTGGCGAATGTCATCGATTATGTGTACCCTCACATCCCTGCCTGCCTTACTTATAATCATCTTCATCTTCCCTGAAAGCCCAACTTGGCTTCATAATAAGGCGTAGCCTTAACGAAGTCCTTATAAATGTTGGTTTAGGGAAGACTTGACGAACTGATTGGAGCTGAAAAGAAAATAGCAAGAATTGCTGGAATAGAGTACCAACCTGTGGAACATAAGACAATTGAGAACAGCAAGTCATTCTGCGAATTGGTGCGTACTGGGGGTCTTTTTAAGAGACTTATTGTACTTTGGTGAGTTTTCCTCTTTTCTGTCTCCCCTTCCTGATTTATTCGTCTGCTGATCTACCTTTCTGTATGTGTTTCGTCATGCCTCAAACTCTGATTCTCTTTGCGCAATTGGCAATCAGGCTGTCTGATCTCTCTCTCACTCTCTCTCTCTTCTTCTTCTCTCTAGCTCTTAACTGTTTTATTTTAGGTGCATGTGGTTTACAACCGCAATCAGTAGTTATGCCACCGATTTCAACACTTCCACTCTGAGTGGAAATCTCTTCTCCAACCAAATCCTTTTTTGTATCATTAGTATTATTTCCAATCTGCCTTTATTCATTTTGGATACAACCGTTCCTAGATTCACGCGCCGGACTCTTCATCATGGATCTCAATCGATGATATGTCTCTGTTTTCTCATTCTGACAATTTTGACTCTAGTGGGTTATGAGGTAAGAGCGCCCAGTGCTTTAAAAATGGGGCCTTGGCAAAACTCATTAAACCTCCTAAAAGCCTGAACAGTCTTTTGAACTTTGTTCGTGACGAGACCCAGAAACTTTCAGGAGAAACATTTTCCTTGGGTATGCTTGGGACGCGTGTAGCCTTTGCGCTGCTGAATCTATGGAAACGAGATTCCGTGCTTCAGCCACAGGAACTTGCTCTCTTATGGCTCGTGTTGGAGCTATTATCGCTCCTTCGGTGAGTTGATGAGTGAGTGAGTGAGTGAATGAGCCAGTGATCCCAAAAGTGATCAACTTATATGAGAGAGAAGCCTAGCAAGCCACTTTTTTCAGCTCAACTACCTGAACACCCTCTGGCCACCTTCTCTATACCTAACCGTAGTAACTTTAGGAATCATCAATCTCATCGTTTCATATTTCTTTCTTTTGGAAACGAAGAATGTGAATTTAGATGAAGTGAACAACTATCGGAGTGAAGAAACTCATGAAAAGCTATAACAGAAGAACAACATGTATATTTAAATAAACTGAATGGTGTATACCATTATTTAACCTACATGGTCAGGTTCGGTGACGTCTAAGTTACAAAAATATTACTTGTCTATCTGCACAAAGCGCTATAAGAGTGGCACTTGCAGCCAAGGCGCAGTTTTATAAAACAGCCTCGTCGCGGAATTCGCGTGTTTTTTTTAAAGAACTTTTTAACCGCGGAAACAGGTTGAAACGGCAGGGTGCCAGGACGTAAATGATAGTTTATTACAATCTTTGTCTGTATATTAACACAAAACGAACAATGGGACACCATTACACCTAACAAAACGCAGTTCGGACGAGGAAATCCTTGATCAACATCACCCTGTCTAAAAATCGTTTTGTTTTTTTGATTTTTTGACAAACTTTCAGGTCTGCAATGTGTTACGTAAAACGTGTTAGTGTTGTTGCAAAAAGTGCGCAAAATTAAATAAAAATAGTGGTGTAGCTTACAATTGTTCACAAATTTACTAAAATGGCGAAAAACCTTGAAAATTCAAGAAATACTATCACCTTCTAAGAGCACAGTTTGGGAAAAGCTAGTGAAATTTACGTGCTTTACACTAAAGCCAAGACAGCAGGTGAAACTAAATCGAAGGAAACTGAGTTTCACTGCTCGACGCACGGTCTATTGAACCGGCGCAGCGGTAATCGTGCTCCATTGCGAATACATTTTTAATTATTTAAAACCGCCCCAATTATGAGAAAACTAAAGGATTTTTGTGGAAAATTGAGTTCATAGATGAATTCTACGTATTTGACTCCATTGTACTGAGTTTTTACAATCCTTATTTTTTATTGGGCTTCGAACATTTGTGCTTCGTAAGAATTTAACAGAACGTCGACGTTTGCCAAAATCGCCAAATTTTTGGCCTAGTTACGGTAACCCGGCGTACCTATCGTTGAGCCAAAACTAATTTTTCCATGTCGTTCGGCATGTACTACAGCTAGACATTGTAGTCGTGGCCAGTGCTACTTCTCCCAATTTTGCTCTTAGCTCTGTGCAAATGACACCAGACGCAAATTGCGTACGAAAATTTAAGGATACGTGCGCAATACTGCGTCAGGGTTACATTTGCGAATCGACCAAGAAGTGAAATTGGCGAAGACTATAACAGAAATCGCATCTTTATGGGTACTAGAACGCGCTTAGATCCTCGTGAAAGGGGAAGGTCTACGGTATCCCACCGTATCCATGGTGCCCATCTTTCAGCTTCGGAACATATTTGAACCCCCGCAGTGAATCGTCAAAGTCGGAAAATTTGAACTACTGCCCTTTGGACAAGCACGACTCACCTTTCCAAAAATTCTCCACATTTCAGTCAGATATTTCCATTAAAGAGGATTCAGACCATTCCCGTGACAAAAAAAAAACCGCGTTCGATATTTAATGTTACAGTGCATTTCACAGAATGTTAGAACGTGTAAATGGAATGGATTGTATCCGACGATTGTATCACATTGGCGCTATTCGGAGGGTTCTTTGAAGTTAACCTTGCGACAGAGACCGTTTTCATCTCGGTGCACGTAGCCGGGGGCGCACTGCTCGTGTTTCTAAAAATTTATTTATTATAATTAAAAAAAAAGAATTTTGAAAAACAAAAATTCCACAACAAAAAACTCACAATACGGTGGCGGTGCCCGGTATCAACTTCGCGCTTCTCAGGCTTCATCGCAGTCACTGTATTCTTGGAAGCTGTGGCCCCATCACAACTTTCCGCCGCTTTTGCCTCATCAGGAGGAGCGATTTCGTCCTAAAATTTCGATTTCAGTACGAAAAAAAGACGTAGATACCTGGTTGACCGGAGCTGCGGCCTCTTCGAGCTCTATGTCGGTGGCTACGGCTCTCTTCTGAGGCTGATTCTCCTGAAATTAGACAATTAGATGGGGGGGGGGGGTGCTTTATTTATGCCCCCATTGGTGGGCGTTAGCGGTTCCTACGTAGTTCGGCATGTGATTGAAAATAGTAACAAACATTAAAGGTGGGGGGTCACGTAGTCTTAGGCTCCACTGGGGGTGAGGTTACGCATAGAGTCCCCCAAACGCTCCTTATTCAGTCATGATTCCCCCATTTGAGTTAAAGGTAGACACTGCCTTTTCCCCTTAACGATTGGAACCAAAAAACGACTTGGGCGCTTTGCCAACTGCTTTGAACAAAGCGTTAGACTGCTTGGTTCCCGTCACGAAAACTAGTAGCAGTTTGCCAAAACCGGGTTTTGGCAGCGCTTTCGTGGTGGGACTTTTATTTTCTGGCCGAAATTCAGGAAAAAGGACGAGGCTTCACTTTTGTTTTTTACCGAAGAGACCAATTGGACATACGCTAAAGCTACATATGCCCCCGAGTATTATATGTATAACGCGTACCACAACCAACGACATCAAAATAATGACACGTTGTAACCAATTTTGGCACGAACTTAACAAACTGGACCCCATTTGGGGGTGGGGGCTTAATTTTACAAAATTATCAAATTATGCAATGAAAGTGTGTGGGGCATAAATGCGCAATTAGGCAGTGCCTTAATTACTCGCATGGGGCATTACTTAATTATACGATACAGCGTCCTTGAAGAAGTACCGTACACTAACTAAGCCCCTCCTTTTCTATTACGGCGACTGATTTCCAGATAGGGGCTTAACTGAACCCCCCAAATGTCAAAGTATGTAACGAAATTGTAAAACCGGATATAAATTAAAAATTAAAAAAAAAGATTAATTTAATTACGCACTTAACTGAATTATATGAAGAAGTTCCGGGTACACTAGTTGAGCCCCCCCCCCATTTTCATTGCGGGAAATGCATTCAGATGAACTTCCTGCATATTCTTAAATTCGCATTGGTTTGAAGGAAAGCATGGGGCCATTCTAGGATGGGGGCTTAATTAAACTTCCCCCCAAATTACTCGCCTTAATTTCTTCAGCGTCTTCCGAGTTGTCTCCGGTGGTTCCAAGACTCGAATCCCCTCCGGAATATTCTCGAACAGGAAACAGCAACAATCCAAATTCAACTTGATGTGGGTGAAGGGGCAAAAGTCGATCTGAAATTGGCAGCATTATTAACAAAAAATTCGCCAAAATGTAAATTTTATGACAAACACGTCAAGAATTCGGGTCGGGCCGCTTTTAAGAGAAAACGCTATAAAATCACCTTATGGTCCAGACGCTCGTATTTACGACAGTCCTTCGTAGCCTTGTTTGCAGCTTCTAAGAAGATCCGACGCTATTCTTCGACGGTTCGACCTTCCTTATCGACGGGAATTTCCAGCTCCGGGTCGTGATCAATATTGCATTCCTGAAGTTATTCTGTTACAAAATAAATGAACAAAACAAACCTCAGAAGAGTCGATCTGTCCCGAAGACTCGTGGTGTTCCGTTTGGGAGGCGATGGGAAAATCCGCCTCCGTAGAGGCCCATGCCGAGACGAAGAGCAGTGAGAGGAGAAGAACACGCACCATTGTGGCGAGGAATGGAAAAAGAGGGGCCTTTTATAGCCACAGGGAGCATGACCAGAGGCCGAAACCCGGTTGAGCAAACTACAATCATCGATCGGGGCATTTCTGGAAAATATCGTTTAATTGAGATTTGTGGTGGATGCAGAGGAGTTACTAGTGAAAAACAACTTTGCAATTAAAAAAGGAAACAGGTAAAAATTTAATTTTAAAAAAATTAAAAAAATAACGTGCCGCCATAGAGGAGCCGGCGGCACGGCCAAAGCGCCTAGGCGAGGCGCCTTTCCCTGCTCATTGGCACTTTGCCAACCGCTCAGAGCAGTATTTTATACGTTGCATTGGTCCTTTGTGAAACTTTATAGTGCCAGCCAACCCTACTTGGGCGGAGTTTGTAAATGAGGGAGACCGAAGTAGGATTGGCGAGGAGTATACAACTTTCTTTCCCGAAAACAAAGTCAATTTCGTCTATTTTTGCAGTTTGCCGCACAAATTCCGATTTTCGCTGCGAGACCCAAAGCAATTTGCCGCATGGAATTCTACTTGGGCGGTTCTTAACTCAGTATCTCAAGTTTGAGGTGCCGTGCGAGCCGGTCGAGCCCCCGACGTCCATCTTCTGAGGGAACTGAGGGAACCGCTGACTCCAGGCCACCTTCCGACAACAGGAACATCTACACAGGTACATCTTCCTTTACTATATAAGCTGGCCCCTTTCCATCCCCATATTTAAGAAGTAACTCTTCCCGCTCTCTATAATTATCCCTATTTCCTATTAAATTGTCACGATGGACCATCGCCGTCCCACTCCATCTAGGTTTCCTCCAAATTCTAGTCCTAATTCTTTCCCGCCCACGAAGCACTAGTCCCAGTACGTCTCCTTGTCGTACCTTTGTAGCTACCCCCTTCCACACATTCCGGTCCTCGCTCCTTTCAACGAGGAAAGTGTGAAGAGGAGGAGCATCGTCCTCTCTGGGATCCCAGTGCCTCCGGATCACGTCCGCCACCCCGTGGACAAGCGTCTGTACTACCTTTCGGTCGTCTATCACCTGATGACCGTGTCTGGACTCGACGGCATAATTTCCACCTGCTTTCCCATGGGCCCTGCCAACTTCTCCGTGGAAACCGGCTCGGTAAACCGTCTTGTCAAGGTCGTACTGGACAACACCCACGACGCCCGTCGCTTCGTCTCCTTCTTTGAGCACATTAAGCGCCACCGTCGCTTCTTTCATCCTGCCCTGGCCGGCATCTCTGCCCGCCCGAGCCTTTCCGCCGAAGAACGTAGACTCCAGTCCAAGAGGCCTAAGTCCACCATTATACCTCCTCGCTCTACTGTTCCCAAGGAGGAGGACGCCATCATCCCTATGGATACCTGGATCGACACCGCCTCCGCTCCCATTCATCCAGAATCCACCCCTAGGTCCCGCACGGAGGCAAACCACCGCTCGAAGCCCTCCTCTTCACCGGCTCCTTCGTCCTCCAGAACTCCTGCTCCTCACTCTGTCGAGAGGAGGGTCACGCCGATGCGCATTAAGCGTCCTCGCGTTTCCGGCGAGTCATACTACGTGGTGCACCCGGCTGACTTCTCCGCTGGCAGAAGGAGGCCACGAAAAAACTTCCAGCTCCGAGGTCCCGGGACCCGGTAGTTTCTATTCAGTCCTCC
The DNA here is from genome assembly GCA_964057215.1 of Oscheius myriophilus. Lineage (NCBI taxonomy): Eukaryota > Metazoa > Nematoda > Chromadorea > Rhabditida > Rhabditidae > Oscheius > Oscheius myriophilus. The sequence continues at coordinate 24,413,408 of OZ059904.1, read as the reverse complement.
ACTCCAGCCCCTATATCTTCTTCTAGTTCAATTCACCCCCATTTTCGTGTTTTTTCCACCAATGCCCGTAGCGTTAAGAATAAAATACCCGATTTTCAATCGTTAATCTACTCGAACTCATTCGACATTATTGTAATCTGCGAATCCTGGCTTTGGCCTCTATTTTCTTTTGGTTTACTTGATCCCCGCGGCCATTTCCAGTTTTTTCACATTGAAAGGCAGGATAGACGCGGCGGAGGGTCCTTTATTGCTGTTTCTAACACCGTAGTAGTCACCTCGTTTGAGATCCTTTTTCTAGGCGAAATTGAGATTATCTCTATAGAAATCGGCGGACCTTCCTACACCAGACAGATAGTTTCAGTCTATAGACCTCCCAGCTCCTCACGACCTGATACCCGCTCGTTGTTTTCCAAGTTAGAGTCGATTCTCGCATCATCTGGTAATTCCGTCATCATTGGAGACCTAAGGAAAGGTTCAGTGCGTGAAAACGCACTGAACCTTTCCTTCGACTCTCCCACGCGCGGGCCCTACTTCCTAGACGTGATCCTGAGTCAGAGCAGCATTTCTGTATCTTCCCTCCCTGCACTAGGCAGGAGTGACCATTTATCCTCTTCTTTTGAGATACCGGGCGAGATTAAGCCCTCTAACACCAATCCCACTTTCGACTATTTAAGGGGTGACTACGCATCAATCTGTTCCCGCCTTCTCCATATAGATCTTTCCTTTCTCTATGACCATCGCGACCTTCAGAAAGCCTACGACCAACTCATTCTCATTTTGACTTCACTCAGAGATGAGTTCGTTCCCAAAACGAACGGTTCTAACTTCAAAACTCCCGATCACATCAACCGCTCCTTTCACAAAAAGAATAATCTTTTTGCCCAGTTCCTTGCAAAAGAAAAACCGTTCGAAGAGTACCTTAGAGCCGCAAAGTTGTATCGCGCAAAGTGTAAACGGTTCGTCACCAATCTGGAGACGAAGGTCGTGCAGTCTGATGACCCGAAATCTTTCTACTCCTATGTTAACAAACGCATTTCCTCCGACTCCAGATCCTCCTTTGCACATCTCATTGATGCCGATGGCTCAGTGGTTACAGACCACGAGCAGATGGCCGAGATGCTTGCTCGACACTTTTCATCCGTCTACAACTCTAGTGATCCTACCAATTTCCCCTCATTTGCTCCCCCAAAGACCGGAACCGCTCGCGATTTAATTATCTCAACCGACCTCTGCCTAAGGGCGTGTAGAAAACTTAGAAATAAGACATCTGCCACGCCCGAAGGTATTCCTTCCTACTTCATTAAACAGATTTTCTGGGTAATCGCCCCTCATATTGCAAGCTTCTTCCAAGCCCTTCTTGCCCACTCTTTCGTCCCATCTCAGTGGAAAGAAGCCTTGGTTGCACCTCTTCCGAAGAAAAAACCGGTCATCACCGCAAAAAATCTCCGCCCAATATCCCTTACCTCCTCTTTCTGCAAAATTTTTGAAATTATTCTTTCCGAGCCACTCTTAACCTACTTCACCTCCAACTCTAGCATGAATCCCCAGCAATTCGGCTTCCTTCCTGGAAAATGCACTACCCACAATCTCCTCACCTGCCTAACACAATGGTCTGATGCAGTGCAGAGAGGCGAGACCACTCACTGTGTCTAAATCGATTTTGCGAAGGCGTTCGATAGTGTTTCACATCCCCTTTTGCTGCATAAACTTGAGAAGTATGATGTACACCCACCAACTAGGAAATGGATCGCAGAATACCTAGCCAACCGTACTTTCACTGTGAAAATCGGAGACAAAATCTCGAGCAGACATCATGCTCCCTCCGGAGTGCCACAGGGCTCTATTCTCGGACCTCTCCTATTCCTCATTTTCATCAATGACATTTCTTGGAATATTTCATCCCCCACTGCCATTTATGCCGATGACCTTAAAATGTTCAGGTCTCTCAAGGGGCCCTTGGATCAGACTGCTTTTCAGAACGATCTGAGCCTGGTGGCCACTTGGTCCAGAGATTGGAACCTAGCCATAAATGAGGAAAAATGCACACTTTTAGAAATTTCGCCCCAGCCACACATTTCACCCAGTTACAATTTAAATGGCGTCCCCATCCCCATTTCCGAGGACTCTCTGAAAGATCTAGGTGTACTGATCGAGGGAAATCAATCCTTCACTGCTCATATTTCCGACATTTGCAAGCGCGCCCATAATATTTCCAACCTCATTCTTCGTACCTTTCAAATCCCCAATATTACCGTATACCGCAAGGCGTTCGTCACATATACCCGACCCATCCTTGAGTACGCCTGCCAAGTGTGGTCACCCACTGCGCTGCTGGCGATCGGGCAGATTGAAAAAGTACAGAGGAGGTTCACGCGCATTGCTTTCCGCAAATGCTACCGTCCTCCATTCCGGCCCAAATATCGCCAAAGACTCGAAATCTTCGGGCTCGAACCTCTAGCTCACCGTAGGCTCCGAGCAGATCTCTCTCTTTGCTTTCAAATCACTCACGGTGTACTTGATAACGTCCAGCTCTCTCAGTCCTTACCTCTAAATCCCCGATCCTCTAGGCATCATCGCTTCCAGATTAGACGGCAGCATGCCGGGCGCCGTAACACCTCGGGCTCTTTCCCATTCAGAGTAGCCCCCATCTGGAATAAACTGCCCCCCGAAGTGGCCGAGTCGACCACCCTAACCGTTTTCAGGTCTCGTCTTTCAGATGACGTTCTCGAAGCCGCATTTCCAGACCTTCTCCGGGTATTTGACTAACTTTTGCACCAGGCCACCCGTCCTATGGCGGTGGTTCCAAAATCTCCGAAGTCCATTGACTTCCTTTCCAATTTCATTCTTTTGCTGACTGCTTCTACTTCTCAACTTTTCGAGCAAAAGCCATCCCGGCTTCAGGTCACATTTTCCAAAGCACGAATCTCAGAGCAGCCCGCAAAACAGGAGCTACTCGCCCTTTTGCACAAACTCTGATGACCACACTTTCGTATAGGATACAGTTTCCACTGCTCCCATGTAGGAGTTCTTGGCTTTCTAAGTTAGGTAACCCCCCTCGATGTCACCCGACATTTTCCTCATTGTTTTCCTTTTCCCTTACCTCTAATTGTACCCCTTTCATCCACCCTCTTCTGCTGCCGCTCACCCACAGGTGTCCAACCGGCGATGCTCATCATCAGCTCATCTCACAACATCAGATGTGACGGGTATGGGTCCCTACCGTCGACAGGCATCTCATAGGGGTTAGACATAAAAGGTAAATGTCTACGCGGGCCTCGTCCACCCGCGAACGGCCTGGCGAACCGTTGTAAACCTCTGCCTGGAGAAAATAACCCTCGATTCCATTCCTCTGCTCCTCTTCGGGGCACCTGTGGCTGACCCTCTCCACTACCCCCTCCTGCTATATTTCCCCTCTCCACTTTCCACTCCATTCCTTCCTTTATCTACTTCTAACTCTTGTTTTTGTTACTTTGTTGCTTCCTTTTGTTCTTGTTCCTGTTACACTTTCCTTTGGGATAAAGTATATATATATATATATATATATATATATATATATATATATATATATATATATATATATATATATATATATATATATATATATATATATATATATATATATATATACTTTCGCTGCGAAACTTATTTGTACCGTTTGTTGTACGATTTTCTATTTTTGTCGCATCCGGAATTCACGGCCAAACCATGCAAAGGATTGGCCGTGCATACGTTACACATCAGAGAAAGGCGCTAGAGCACGGGAAATAGAGAGAAGCCAGAATGGCGCGCAATTCAATCGATATTTTCGCAACAACAGAAACACATCAGGAGATCGTATTTCGTTCATTTTGCTGCGAAAATGAAAAATGGGGTACTTTTATGTACCAGCAGAGAGATCTATCCAGTTATCACAAATTCAGAATAATTTCATTCGGTTCGTTTTTCATTTTTCATTCGGTTTGTTTTTCCTGCGGACCCTTGAACTTTCATGGCTTTGAAGGTCTTTTATAGCATATTAAAAAATTTCTATGGTATTTGACAACTGACGCTGATCATTTGAACAAACGTAGATCATCAGACACTGGTCGCAAAATACGCCAAGGCTGATCATTATCAACGGAACAAGATTGGTCTCGTACAACGACACTCAACATCGATTCCCGCCAGTTCCAATCATTAAAGGCTACTTTTCGACGCTTTCAAAGTTTCCAAATTATGTTTTTCTTAATTTTATGTCAAAGCGACCACAAAAGCGGCTTTTAAAGTAATATATTTCTTTATAAAGTTTTTTTCAGGTATGATCTATGACGTTAATAGGTTTCATCTATTTGTACTGTTCACATGGCTATTTTCGCTCTTTTTCGCATCGCAGATGATTTTTCCCATATTTTCGAATTACCTTCCGAATTGGAAATGTGGTGAGTGGGAAAACGTAATTTCAAATTATTTTTATTGTTCAGGTGATGGTCCGTTTGGGAAAGATTGTTCTGAGTATGAAAAATGCAATGGGAACGTAACTTTTGAGGAATCGCCTTTCAAATCGGCTGCTATGGAGTGAGTTGGACGAAAGAGAGAGAGAGAGACAGAGACAGAGAGACAGACAGACACAGAGAGAGAGAGAAAAAGACAGAGACAGAGATAGAGACATGCCTTCGGCCGTAAACCCATCGCCATTCTGACAGAGACAGAGCGGAGGAAAGTGATGCACCATGTAGCCGCCTACCTTACTTGATCATAGAAAAGAGAGAGAGACAGTAAGGAAGAAAGAAAGAGAAAGAGAGAGATACCGAGACACAGAAAGAGGCAAAAGATACATCTTTCAGATTCAACTGGATCTGTGGAACCGAAGCCTACAACCGCGCCCTCTTCTCCCAAATCCAGTTCGGTGGCGTCCTCCTGGGCACCTTTTCCTTCGGAGCCCTTTCGGATGCCTTCGGCCGTAAACCCATCGCCATTCTGGCCCTTTCCCTCGGTCTCACAATGAACTTCATCTCAGGTTCGGCCTCCCCTCCGACCTCATTCCCAGTTTCAGCTCAGGTCTCGCCCCCTCCTGGCAGATCCTCCTCGGAATGCGCTTTTTCCTCGGCCTCTCCATCGGAGGAACCCTCGTTGTCGTCTGCACTTTTGTCATGGAAATGCTCCTTCCTCAGCAGAGAATGGCCCTCAGGGCATTCTTCAACTGGGTACGGTATTGCAACAGCCCTTTAATCGAGATTTAGGGCTACGTCCGGTTGACTTTAACATTGATCTGCATGTCTTTTCCCGAATGGAGAATGTCATCGATTGTTTGTGCTTTAACAGCCCTTCCAGCGCTACTCATTATTATCTTCATCTTCCCTGAAAGCCCAACTTGGCTTCATAATAAGGTAAGGCCTTAGGACCTTAAGACCCTAAGGGAAGTGTCTTAGGGTAGACTGGACGAAATGAGGGAATCCGAAAAGAAAATGGCTAGAATAGCTGGAATCGAATACCAACCTGTGGAACATAAGAAGATTGAGCACAGCAAGTCATTCTGTGAATTGATACATACTGGAGGTCTCTTTAAGAGACTTATTGTACTTTGGTGAGTGATTTTCGCATCTCTCTCTCTCTCTCTCTCTCTCTCTCTGTTTCTCTCTAACTCTCAACTGTTCTTTCTTTAGGTCCATGTGGTTCACAGCAGCCATCTGCGGTTTCGCCACTGACTTCAATTCTTCCACTCTGAGTGGAAATCTCTTCACCAACCAAATCCTATTTTCTATCCTTACTGCTATTTCAAAACTGCTGTTATTCGTTTTTGACACCTCTGTTCCGGGATTCACAAGAAGAACTCTTCACCCAGGATCCCAATCGATGATTTGTTTCTGCTTTCTCATTCTGACAATCCTTACAATAATTGGCTACTCGGTAAGACCACCCACATCTTTTAGATCGTTGTAAGATCCAGTAGCAGTCCTTTAAACCCTGTTCGTTGCGAGACCCAAAAACTTCTCTTTTCAGGGCGTCATGTTCCTGGTCGTGAACCTGATTGGAACCGTTTTCATCGAGTACACTTGGGACGCGTGCTACCTTTGCGCTGTTGAATCTATGGAGACGAGCTGCCGTGCTTCAGCCACCGGAACGTGTTCTTTGATGGCCCGCGTTGGAGCTATTATCGCCCCTTCCGTGAGTGCGTGTGCGTGTGCGTGTGCCTGTGCCTGTGCCTGTGCCTGTGCCTGTGCCTGTGCTGTGCCTGTGCTGTGTGTTACAGTAAGAACCCCTCTTTTCCAGCTCAACCACCTCAATACGGTTTGGCCACCCGCCGTCTACCTAACCGTTGTGGTCTTGGGAACCATCAACCTCATCGTTTCCTACCTTTTCTTGGTAGAAACGAAAAATGTGAACTTGGACGATGTGACGATGTCCGACACTGTTACGGAAGAAACTCCAATGTTAGAGAAGGAAGAGGGAAAACAGCAGTAGATTTGTACAAAGAGATATTTTATCGAATACCATAAAAAAGGCTCTTTAACCAATCTGTCCGCTGTTTAGCAGCGGCTGTGCGCGCGCTGCAACAACCTGCGCGCTGCCGCCGCGGAATTAAAATTACTGTGTTTTCCTTTAATTTGTGTTTATTTTGTAAATTTAACGCTGAAAACAGTTTGAAAATTAATATTTAACAAAAAATCTCATTTATTCAAAAACTCCTCGCTCCCTTATGATTCGTTCCTTAGGATCTTCTGCCATATGGACTTGTTCCATCGTGGCCCGTGTTGGAGCCATTTGTGCACCTTTTGTGAGTGAGACAGGAGGCAAAAGAGACCCTTTTCAGCTCAACCACCTAAACACCCTCTGTATACATAACCGTAGTAACTTTGGGAACTGTCAATCTCATCGTGTCATATTTTTTCCTGGTTGAAACGACGAATGCGCGGGTTATTATAGCGCTGTTGCGTGCGTGCTCCGGTGATCAAACGGAGCCCGTGCAATCTGTGTTGTGTATCAAAACCTCCAAGATACATGCAGTTAACTATAGCATAACAGAACAGGGGGATAGATATTTATGTATGAGAACGTGTTAAAGAGCGACCGATGAGTGCGGAGACCACCCGCATTCTGCCGTGGGCGTGGCGCTGTGCTTAGATGGCAGCGCAGGGACATGACAGCGCGCGGCGTGCGTTTCATATCTCGCTTCAACTTGAACCAAATTTCATTTTAAAACAAGCAATCGATAGGAAATTTGATTTCCAAAGTACTGGTTTTAACGCAAACAACACGTTCGACTGGTGAAAAGACGAAACAATTTTGAAAACCTTTTTTCACCACGGCCTTTCCAAATGGGAACTCGGGTCACGTCAAAAACGGAAAAGGAATGTTGATAAGCCCCGCCCCATTTTCTGCATCTGGACAATGAGTCCCGCCACGAAAGGAGCTGATAAACAACCGTTGAGTTGCAAAAAACCGCGCACTTGATAGTTTTGGCACTTTGCCAATGCATTCGTGGCGGGACCACGGTTTGGAATGGGCCCGTTGGCAAAGTGTCAACGGCCGCTTTTTTGCATGTTGGAGTTCCTTCAAACGTTAAGAATGGAAAGGCCGTGTCACGTTTTGCGGCAAAAATCGTAAACTTGGAATAACTAACTAGGGAATGACTCCAACCGACCTCCGGAGATTCTGAACGAGGTACACCTTGTTCGATGAGTTACTGAATGGAAAGTTCACAAAAAAATTATAGCTGCTGAATGGCCCTTAGCGCCGAGAAATCATCGATTTTCTGCGCACGGTGTCGACAATTATGTCGGCAAAACGTTTTTATGTTGTTATATCACATTTAAAAGAAATAAAAAGAAAGACAAAAAACTTCGACAGGGAGGGGGACCGAACCCACGACCTTCTGCTTATGAAGGGAGGCGCTTGGAACTGAACCACCGAGCTGCTGGTTCTTGTAGCCGCGGCACCGCTTTTCCGCCGCCGGTTTCCAAAAATTCTCGGCACCGTGCGCAGAAAATCGATGATTTCTCGGCGCTAAAGGCCATTCAGCAGCTATAAATTTTTTTTATGAACTCTCCATTCAGTAACTCATCGAATAAGGTATACCTCGTTCAGATACCCCGGAGGTCGGTTGGAGCCATTCCCTAGTAAGTCCCTGGTTTTTTATATGTTTTTCTCCACTCTTTCCATTACGCCAAACAAAAAAATTAGGACGCCGTATTTTGAGATAATTTGAGGTGAAGTTATATACAGTGCTAGAATACTAGTACCACACTTATTTACAATTTTTATTATTTGGGAAGTACCGGTAAATCAAACCCTAAAAATACGAAATCGTAGTAGAAAATTTTGACAAGAGTCCTCATAATATAAGGATCCGATCGGATTCCTCTTTCTATTATCGCTCTGTCAGTAGTGGCCGTCGTGGCGTGAGGGGTCCGTGCAGCTGAAAACGTGTTTTGTAAAAATCAATAAATAGTTTCACTTACTTAACAGTTCTTTTCTGATTGAGGTTACAATTTCATTGCTGACTCCTTGTCTTTTCAAAATAGTGGCTAGCTCGGCCACCATTCGAGGCTCGTCCTCTCCTGTGCCATAGTGAATTATATCGAATTCGGAGAGTTTGGCGCGGAAGTTACAGTACCTGAAAAGATCGATTATCGATTGTTGTCTGCGTCTCTAATTGTCTGATTTATTCTGCGTTTCTGACCCTCTAACTCTCTTATTCCTCTGCATCTATAACCCTCAAGCCGTCTGATTCCTCTGCGTCTCTGACCCCACCAACTATCTCATTCCTATGTGTCTCTGACCCTCTAACTCTCTGATTTCTCTGCATCTCTGACCCTCTAGCTCGATGATTTCCTCTACGTCGCTGGCCCTCTAATTCCATGATTGCCTCTGCATCTCTGACCCTCTGACTGCCTAATTCCTCTGCATCTCTGACCCTCTAACTGCCTGATTCCTCTGCGTTTCTAACCCCCTAACCGTCTCATTCCTCTGCGTCTCTGGCCCTCTAACTCTCTGATTTCTCTGCGTCTTTAACCCTCTAACTGTATGATTTTCTCTGCATCTCTGACCGTCTAACTGCCTGATTTCTTCAACGTCTCTGACCCTCTAATTCCATTAATGCCTCTGCGTCTCTGACCCTCTAACTGTCTGATTTCTCTGCGTCTTTATCTATCTGGTTTTCTCTTCTTTCTAATCTTTAAACTATGTGTTTTCCTCTACGTCTCTGATCCTATCTAACTATCCCTTACTATCTGATTCCTGTGCATCTCAGACTCTATAACTGTCTGCCTCCTTCTGCGTCTCTAACCAAAAACTATCTTTGTTTCTGCTTCTCTAACCCTCTGAGCGTCTAACATCCTTTGCGTCTCTAGCCATCTGACTCTCTGACTCGCTCTGCGTCTCTAGCTCTCAGACTCTCCGACTCCCTTTGTCTCTCAAACCAGGAAACAACCTGAACTCCTGTGCGTCTCTCACCAAGAAACATTATCTTTGCTTCTGCGTCTATAACTCTCTGACTCTCTCTCTCTCTCTCTCTCTCTCTCTCTCTCTCTCTCTTTCTCTCTTTCTCTCTCTCTCCCTCCCTCCTCACCAAGTCTGTGGGCTAAAATGCACATCCTCGAAGCTAAACCTCCTCCAGTGTCCATTCTGTGCATATTGCATAAATCTCGTATACATAATTTCCACAAAACAAGTCACATTCCTCCCACAGCCAAAGCACATGGATCGTTCTCCATCCTGTTTGTCTCCCTCACTAAAATCCCAATTTTCAAAGGTTTTCAGTGAAAACTGTGTACTTTACGCATTTATCCGTAAATCCGCTGATGAAACGGTCGATGGGATCGCGAACCACGGCGAAAAAGGTCATATTGGGTTCATCTTTTATCAACTGTCGCAGAGAGTTGTACTCATTTTTGTTCTTACAGAATCTGAAACAATCGATTGAATTTGAAATATCGATTGCAATTGAAGTATGATTTGAATGAAAATATCGATTGAAATTTAAAGCGACAAACCTCGAGTGATAGACATCATTGCTGATGGTTCGATTTGCGTTTATGAATTCTGTTGGATTATAGAGGAGACACATCATACCGGCGATTACTGTCGACATTGATTTTTCTATGACACAGGCGCCCAAATTGTAGGTTGGAGCGGTCTGAATTACGAAATGGATCGGTTAATCTCTCTCTCTCTCTCTCTCTCTCTCTCTCTCTCTCTCTCTCTCTCCCTCTCTCTCTCTCTCTCTCTCTCTTTCTCTATCTTCCGTCTCTCTCTCTATCTATCTTCCGTCTCTCTCTCTCTCTCTCTCTCTCTCTCTCTCTCTCTCGCTCTCTATCTTCCGTCTCTCTCTCTCTCTCTCTCTCTCTCTCTCTCTCTATCTTCCGTCTCTCTCTCTATCTATCTTCCGTCTCTCTCTCTCTCTCTCTCTCTCTCTCTCTCTCGCTCTCTATCTTCCGTCTCTCTCTCTCTCTCTCTCTCTCTCTCTCTCTCTCTATCTTCCGTCTCTCTCTCTATCTTCCGCCTCTCTCTCTCTCTCTCTCTCTCTCTCTCTCTTTCTCTCTGTCTCTATTTCCTTCTATTTGCCATCCAGCTGTCTGTTTTTCTCTGCTTCTCTAACTTTGCAGCTGTCTTCTTCTCGCTGCTTCTTCTTTTTCAATCTGTGTCTCTAACCTCCGTCTGCCACATTTTCTCTGCGTTTCTAACCCTCAAACTGCCGGATTCCTTTGTGCATCTGACTCCCAAAATGTCGGATTCTCTGCGTCTCTGGCCTACCAACTGTCTGAATTCCTCTGCGAACTCTTCTCTCTGTATCTCTAACATTTCCAACTGTCTATTTCTGTCTGCTTCTCTAATGCTCTAGCTGGCTGATTCTGTCTGCGTCTAACACAATAATTGTCCGCTTCTCTCTGCTTCTCTACCTCCCATATATCTTGTTCTCTCTGGTCTCTAACCCTTCAACTGTCTGATTCTCTCTGCGTCTCTAGCCGCTGTCTCGTTTTCTGTGCGTTTCTAATTTCTCCCATTGTCTGTATCTCTCTGCGTCTTCAACCTTCCAACTGTTTATTTTGGTCTGCGTCTCCAGCTCTCTAGCTGTCATATATTCTCTGCATCTTAAACCCTCTAGCTGTCTGGTTTTCTGCGTCTCTCGCCCCTCATCTGTCTTCTTCGCAATGCGTATCTAACCCCTAGCCGTCTAATTCTTTTTATCTCCATTTTTCTGATTTCTCTGCGTTTCTAACACTGTAACTTTCTGAATTACTCGGCTTTTCTAAGCGTTCAACTGTCTTTTCTAGTTGCCAGATTCACTCAGCTTTTCTAAGCCTTCAGCTGTATTGTGCCTGCGTCTCTGACTCTCTAGCTGTCTGATTTTGTCTGCGTCTCTAACACTACAATTGCATTCTTCTCTCTGCGTCTCTAACTCTCCAATTATCTTATTCTCTATGTATATCTAACACTGTAACTGTCTCATTCTCTCTGCGTCTCTAACCCTCCATCACTGCCTGTCTCTCCATCCCCTCTCTCTCCCCCACTCTCTCTTACCCTATACTTCGCCGGAAATCCAATAAAAGGCAAAACACAATCTCCACCCCTGCCAGGTCTGCAAATCGTCGGAGAAACAGGAAATCTTCTGGTCCGACTGTGTAAACTGTGACTCAAATTTTCTGAAGCTCACAAACTTAAAACAAAATTAAAAGTTCACTTACTAATTAAACTTTCAGTAATTTCTTTAGTAGTTTCTTCAGTTTGTTCATGAAGAATCAATCTTAGAAGTGTGACTCCTTTGACTATCAAAAATACGGTAGCAACAGTGCAACCGAAGAATAGAAATGTACTGATTACGCGGGGTTGCATGCTGAAAACATGTTATTGTACTGTTTATAAAGTTTAAATTGAAAAAAAGTTTGTAAAAAGATTGAAAATAGTTTGAAAAGGAAAAATGAGAGCCAGCTGAGCGACGTTATTTTTGGAAACCGCAACAGACATGTGATGTGAGCGATTGGGAGGGAGGGATTGGGCAGATCATTCGCGAGGATTGGACAGTTGGATTTCTGGTGTCGCTGGTGGAACGGAAGTGTGAACTGTGGGACTCATTAACAGTTCCGCATCGCACTATAAATCCCAGAGGCCATGTCCAAAAGAGGGACTGTGGTTTGTGACCGTTGAAACTACAACACAGAAACACTCGCACGAAGTTACCAAATCCGATTTTTCGTTCTGGGATGCCTAAATGTTGTGAGCGGTAGAGCTGCAAAGAACGCGAGAGAAAGAAAAAAGAGATATGGTATAGCCGTAGCCACAAGGAAATCGGCGAAAGCCGCTTTTTCTCTGAGTCTTCACTTTTTGCACACTATTTTCGCCTGCGTATCGCACGAATGCTGCAGCAAGGCGTTTTCGAAAAGAACCCAATTTGGCGAAAGCTTTAAGAAGGGGTGGCTCAGGGCCGGACCGCTCCCCAATTTTTCTCGACCCCGCCCGGGCCTGCTTTTGGTCAAAATTTCAAAAAGCACGGCGGGACCAGTGGTATAAGCCGCGGAAGTGAGCGTGGACCTGGCACTTGTCCAAGAAATCCGTACTGACTACGGTAATTCATTCAAAATACACTGAAAATTCAAAAAACGAACTCACGATTGAGCGTACACCTAAGCGTACACCTTACCGGAAGGTCCGCGGGTTTTTTGAATTTCAGTGTTTTTTCAAAGGGATTACCGTAACCAGTACGGATTTCTTGGACGAGTGCCAGGTCCGCCATCACTTCCGCGAGATACCACCGTGAAAGTTAGAAAAAAAAGTTTTACACTATCTATGCACTGCAAATGTGTCTCTAGAAGAATAACTTTTACATAAAACATGCAAGACAAAAGAACTGGGGTGACTTCGGATCGCCAGTCCGACCCCTTAGCCACTCGGCCATGAAAATTATAGAAAAATTATTTAGGATAGTTCGAATCCTCGTTAACACAGTATGTTTTGCACAATTAGAACTGTTATGCAACAAAAAGAACTTAAAAATATTGACTTTAAAAAGAGCTACATTTAAAAAAAAAAGACTTTAAAATCTGGGGCCCGTTTGTTTCCAAATGTTCTCGGCCCGGGTCCAGTTTTGCCACCCCTGATCGTAAGAGGCCAACACGGAAAAGCTGCCAAGAATTTTTCCAGTTCCCAAATCGGCGGAAGTTGGGGCGGAGAGAGAGACGTAGATACTGACATAGAAAGAGAGAGAGAGAGAGAGAGAGAGAGAGAGAGAGAGAGAGAGAGAGAGAGAGAGAGAGAGAGAGAGAGAGAGAGAGAGAGAGAGAGAGAGAGAGAGAGAGAGAGAGAGAGAGAGAGAGAGAGAGAGAGAGAGAGAGAGAGAGAGAGAGAGAGAGAGAGAGAGAGAGAGAGAGAGAGAGAGAGAGTCCTACACGATATTCAAAACATTTGTATTCCAAACAAACAACAACAAAAACAACAAAATCAACAGGTCGTAACATGGCAAGTGAGTAGCGAAGTGAGAAGAGACAGGGGTTCCTTCTCCTCCTACGACACTTATAACAATATCGCGTACAGAGTATCGAAATGGGTTTCGGGCGAATTAGCCGGCGTTCTTCTTCTTTCCAGCGGCTGCCCCCTTCTTTTGATCCAGAAACGTCTTCAGACAGTCGGTGACGGGCCCCAGCTGCTGCTGCGGCAAGTTCGTGGCGAAGTAGCTGAAAATTTGAAACATTAAGATAAAAAGTGCAGGAAAAACTCACTCGAGCATGGATTTGACAGCGGGGCTCTTGAAGTGGGAGAAGACCTCGCGCGTCTCGTCCGGTGTATCTGAAATAAAAATCGTTGTGAGGCCCAAAGCCGTAAAAAAGGGAAACACTTGTTTAAAAAAAGAAATTTAAAAAGTCCACGTACCGTGGGCTGGGGTGGTGAACAGCGAGCGCCCCCTCTTCTTGGGAACTCCTCCACTCGGAGTCCTTCCCCGCCTCTTCGAAGGCACTTCCTCAGCCGTTGGAGCAGCTCGAGGAGTTCTGCCACGCGTCTTCGTCTCTTCGACAGCTGGCTGAGCGGGTAGAAGAGGTCCTGCCTTCGCAGGGGTGGCACTTCTCCTCCTGGAGACTTGGCCGGCGACGGGCTCTCCGGTGGTAGTCGAATCTTAAAAATTGGACTAAGTTGGCATTGCAAGTGGTACGAGATTATTTGGTGTGTACCCCGGAAAACAGTCAAGGCAATCGGGGGTGGTCGTGAGCCGAAAATCAGTCGACAAGTTAAGGTGAAATTTTCCATCATCTTGTGCTAAAATTACCTAAAAATATAAATTGCATTAATTATACAATACCTTAACTTAAAATTATACTTCACAAAAAGGTTTCACACCATATTTGCGGGGTTCTTACGAGCCGGGCCATTTGGAAAATTTTGGTCGGCCTGTCCCCGCCCATTTACCTTGGACCACCCAGTCAGATTACCACCCACACGACCAGGGTTCGATCCCGGTCGGTGAAATTCTTTTTTGTACAACTAAAATTGACTTATATTGGACTGTTAGTAACAAACAATATTATTTTAAAATTTTATTTTATATACCCGGCCCGTCATTTAAGAACCTCGCATATTTGCTCGATCCTAGCAAGATCGAGCCGGGCCTGGAAATTTTCTCGCCCCGGCCGGGGCTGAGCCCGATGTTTGGCCAGCCCGGACCAACAAAATTTTTGAAAGGGCTTAGTATTTTTAAAAATCATTTTTTTTTAAATATAACTTAAAGTCATTTATTTTAAGTTCTTTTCGTTGCAAACCAAAATTCGGATTGTTCGAACTCATGTCCGACCCAAAATTTGTGCCCTACTTCAATGTAAAAATCACAAATAGCGAAAAAAAAAATCGGGCCGGCCCGTTCCCAGAATTTGCTCGCCGCGCCTCAAATTTTGCATGGTTGGGGTATGAAGACGAAACACCTCTGAATAGGTCGTAAAACAAAATTTTTACTTATAGAAATTTTTACCCCCTGGCCGAGGTTTTTTGGAGAGAGTGCCGGCCCGGGCCGTATCCTCACTTCCCAACTGGTCCGAAATCAGCAAAGGAGCGTACCTCGAGTAGTACTGGCCAGTGAGCGTCCCTTCTTCTTGGGCACTTGTCCAGTGGGAGTCCTTCCACGCCTCCTCGGCTCTGCCATAGCGGCCATTCTTCCTCTCCAACCAGCGACAATCGGTGTTGTGTTCGGAGGCGGCTCCACAGCCGTTGGAGCAGCTCGAGGAGTTCTACTACGCATCTTCGTCTCTTCGGAAGCTGGTTGATCGGGAGCGGCTCGGGGGATCTCTGTCTTCGCAGGAGTGGCTCTCCTCCTGAAGACTAGGCCGACGACGGGCTCTCCGGTGACAGTCGAAGCTGAAAAAAACAGGATTAAGTTAGAATACGCGTTTATTTCGGTGAAGTCGCTAGATAATTTGTAGAAAATAACCCATACCCGCGGTCGATCTTCCACGCCTCTTCGGTGTCTCCTGATAACTCGATGGAGTCTTCTCCCCTCCGTTTATCGATGAGTTCATGGCCTTGCCACTGCGAAGGACACGCTCCTGGGAATCGGTGCGAATGGCGGTCGACGGGCCTCCGGAAATGCTCTTCCCACTGCGCAAGAGCCTCGTTGGATCTGAAATGTGAATTAAAATTACACGTAAAATTGTCAATAAATACCGAATACAATACGCTCGTGCCAGAAAAACTATTGTAAGAATGGAGTATTTTAAACACACCTGGGTTCTCGGGCCTGGCGGTGGCTCTTCCTCTCGGCGAACGCCTCGGAGTGATCTCCTGGCTGACGGGAGGACTGAAGGGAGACGGACAGTCCAGGTTCGTTGGAGAACCTCCCGTGGTGGAAGTGTTGGCCAGGGAAGGAGACTCCGAAGGAATGTGCGCGATCAGACTGGCGGAACCTGGAAAAGTACGGTTGTCTCGCTTCGCTTGTTATGATTCTCTCTCTCTCTCTCTCTCTCTCTCTCGAAGGGACCGTTAAGGAGCTCATCCGACCGGTGAATGAACAACAAAATCAAACAGTTTTAAATGAATTTATAGTTTTCGTTATTAACATATCAGTCACTCACTATTCGTTGAAAAAAGAAATTTCACCGACTGTAATCGAATCATGGTCGTGTGGCTGGAAACCTGACTGGGTGATCCAGGGTAAACGGGCCTTCCATATGAAAGGAGCTAATTTAGAGAGAATTTTTTTCTTCGCAAAAATATTTTTCGCGGTTCGATTAAGTAACGATAAACAACTAGTATTGAGAATACAAAAAGCCTAAAGAACGTAAAACAAAAATTTTAACCGTGTTAATGTCGAAAACATGAAAACAATAAAAAGTTCAATTTCGAAGAGGTTCGGAATGCCCCCACGATCGGCCGCACGCATTTCAATTGCGGGGTTCTCACGGGCCGGGCTAATTGGAAAATTTTGATCGGCCCGTTTATCTTGGACCACCCAGTCAGATTGCCACCCACGGCAGCAGGGTTCGATACCGGTCGGTGACATTCTTATTTGTAAGACTAAAATTGACTTATATGCTAGTAACAAACATTATTAAGTAAAAGTTAAAAAATAACTGTACCTATTTATACAAAATTTAAAATTTATTTTACATACCCGGGCCGTCCCAAAAAAAAACCCTCTGCCCCGTCATTTGAGAACCCCGTTCAATTGAAATAGCGGAATAATATCGAAAACTTTGAAAGCGTTAAAGGGACCGCCATGGAGTTTTCGAATCGAAAACTTTTTCCAATTCAAAACTCATGGCGGTCCCTTTAACGCTTTTTCCACAATTTCCGCCTCTCTATCTCTCTAACCCCTGTCTACATCTCAATTCTCTCTCTGTCACTCGCTTACCGGGCGTCCTTCCCATCCTGGTCACGGAGTGTTCCTCAGCGAATGGCCTCGGCGTCGTCGCTTCGATGGGACCCGTGGCGACCATCTGCATCTGCTCCTGATTTGATTCACTTTCTTCTTGGCCTATCTCCGGAATGCGGCCTGAAATTCGAATTTTTAACTAATACTGGCACAAATTGGAGTGAAACCCGTTTGGCGACAGCTCTGTGTGTGTATGTGTATGTGTGTGTGTATATGTGTGTGTGTGTGCGTGTGAAACATACCATAATCCCTGCTTCTCAGAACTATCGACGATCCCCGCCTGGGAGGCAAAAGAGTCATCGGCGCGGTCTCACAAGGGCGGATCTCCTCCGGCGAGCCGTCACAAAAAGAGAACACGTCTCCCGGGTAGTTTTGAACGGCTACTAAAAATAAAATATCAAAATAACACAGAAATCCAACCTCGCTCTGCGATCGGAGGCAGCATGTTGCCCATTCCCTGAAGCGACATAACATTGTTCAATTCCGTGACTGCATCGATCGTCATGGGCTGGTGGAGAGCTAAAATGAGAAAATCCCTTTAAAATTATAATAAATGAAGAATATACCTCTAGAACTCCACTCGTCATAGTGCTGGACGGTGACGGGGCGCAGTTCTTGGTATTGGGGAACCGGCGCAGGCGTTTCCTCCACCTCGTTATCGATGTAGATCATATCAACTGAAATAATAATTAAAAATAAAATATTATAAACTGACTTTATGTAACTCTAACTGTCATGGGCCAAACGTTGCTTTTAAATGTATTATTACAAAGGCAGGATGTGCCAATGGCCGTAATTACGTCATGAGGCCCTATTGACACCCGGATAGTGCGAAATACGGTAGACCGGGGTTGTCACGGGCCAAGCCATAGATTTTGGACGGCTCGTTTGCCCTGGACCACCCAGTCAGATTGGGACCCACACGACCAGGGTTCGATCCCGGTCGGTGACATTCTTTTTTGTACGACTAATATTCACTTATATATTAGTAACAAACATTATTGTTATTTCAAGAAAAGTAAAAAAAAATAATTGTACCGATTTATACAAAGTTTAAAATTTTGATTTTCATAAACGGGCGGCGAGTCGCCCAAAAAATCGTTGACGTCATATTAAGCCCTATTGACACCCGGGGGTACGAAATACGGTGACCTCCCACGTCGGGGTTCTCAAATGACGGGCCGGGCCGGGCTGAGGGATTTTTCGCCCGGTCGGCCCGAGTATGAAAAATTAAATTTTAATTTTTGTATAAATCGGTAAATTAACTTTTTAAACTGTTTTAAATTTTTTAATAAAGTTTGTTACTAACATTTAAGTCAATATTAGTTGTACAAAAAAGAATGTCACCGACCTGGATCGTGTGGGTGGCAATCTGACTGGGTGGTCCAGGGTAAAAGGGGCCAACCGGACCGACTCGGGCCGGGCCGACCAAAATTTTCCAAATGGCCCGGCCCGTGAGAACCCCGACCCACGAAGTATGGAAATTTTTCCGAAAAAAAGGGGGGGTGCGCAAAGATTATAGCGCAAACTTTTAACCCATGCCTGATTTAAAGGGTTATAGTGAAGAGGGAAAAATTCAGCGATCCAGAAAATTCATAAAGCTATCGCCAAACTGGCAGCAAGCCAATTTGTGCCAGTATTCTCTGCTGGCGCCAAATCAGAAATCTACAGTTTGTGGGTAGTCTACGGTATT
The DNA here is from genome assembly GCA_964057215.1 of Oscheius myriophilus. Taxonomy (NCBI): domain Eukaryota; kingdom Metazoa; phylum Nematoda; class Chromadorea; order Rhabditida; family Rhabditidae; genus Oscheius; species Oscheius myriophilus. The sequence continues at coordinate 24,394,890 of OZ059904.1, read as the reverse complement.
TCGCGCCAGCCGGGTGTCAATATGGCCGGAATTTCACGCCAGCAAGGTGTCAATAGTACCCTGCCCAGCCCGGGGTTCTCAAATGACGGGCCCTACCGGGTCGAGGGATTTTTTTGGGATGGCCCGGCCCGGTCGGACCGGGTATGAAAATTAAATTTTAATTTCTGTATAAATCGGTACAATAATGTTTTAAACTGTTTTAAATTACTCAATAATGTTTGTTACTAACATATAAGTCAATATTAGTTGTACAAAACAGAATGTCACCGACCGGGATCGAACCCTGGTCATGTGGGTGGCAATCTGACTGGGTGGTCCAAGGTAAACGGGCCGAACAAAATTTTCCAAATGGCCCGGCCCGTGAGAACCCCGGTCCAGCCATGATTGCGATTCGCCAGTAGTGCATTTCAAACACACCTGGGTTCTCCTGCCTGGCGGTGGTTTTTCCTCTCGGCGAACGCCTCGGAGGGGTGACAGGAGGACTCATGGGAGACAGGCAGTTCAGCTCCATTGAGGAACCGGGGGTGGCTGTGTTGGCCAGGTAAGCAGACTCCGAAGGAATGTCGGCGATCAGACTGGCGAAACCTGGAAAAGTACGATTCTTTTCTTTCTCATTTCTCTTCTTATGAATTTGCGTATCTGTCTCTCTAACGCCTCTCTCTCTCTCTCTCTCTCTCACTTACCGGGCGTCCTTTCCATGGTGGTCTCGGAGTGCTCCACTGCAGATGGCCTCAGCGTCGTCGTTTCGATGGGACCCGTGGCGATCGGCTGCATCTGTCCCTGGGTCGAATCACTTTCTTCCTTAATCTCCGGGGCGCCGCCTGAAACTCGAATTTTTTCCCTATAAATAAAAAGCGGCACAATTTCCGATTCGATTTGCACAGCTATAGGCGACCGCTTATAGTGGAGCTTGGCAATGTATGCTATAACCCCGAGCTGACCCGTGAACCCCCAAAAACGCAAAGAAAGGAATCAAGAATAACCCACCGTTGACATCATTTAGCTGGAAAGCCGGGAGAGAGACGGTCTCCTGCTTCACGACGATTGCGTAGGCTGAAATGGGAAACCGATTATTCAATTTGTGACGAGGGTGGCCCGCGCTTCAACAAAAAAAAATCTCGGGCCGGCGAAACACGAACCCTCTTCGATTATATCCGGATCTTCGGTCTCTCGTCTCATCCGCATGGATTCTCTCGCGTGCTCGAATTCTGAAAAACACAAACTTTTATTTAGAAAATAACAAACTTACGGGCCCGGTAGTCACTCCTATCGTCGGCGATCTCACCAAGCTTCACCGCGTACCAGCCGTGGGCTCTTCTATCTGGAAATAGATATTATTGCTTACAACGTTAGCGATCGCAGAACTGAACGACGCTACAAGTGGCTGAGCGAAGCGGCTAACAAAAAAAAATGATCATAATTTAAAAAAGGTTAGTTAAAAGATGGCGTACCGCCCATGCGTTCTCCGGCGTCCACCGTCGAATAATCTTCCAGAAGGGAGTTATCCACCTTGGTGATCACATTCACGTCGGAGTCCACTCTGAGAGGGCGAGCTAAAAATCGAAAGATACTCAGGGGATTAGTAGCAGGGTTGGACAAGGAGCGTCCCCCCTTTGATGCGTAAGCCCCCCAAATGGTGCCTCGGGGGCAATACAAGAACATCACGGCCGCCCATGGGGGGGGGGGTTATGATAGCGAATGGTGGCGTCTCGAATTCAGAGGGGGTTGGTACCTTGTTCATGTATGATGCCTATAGGGCGTTTCCGAAAAAACGAGTCAAGGAAAACGGGTTCCTAAAGGACTAGGTACATTTGGTCCCGCCGCGATTGCTTTACTCTCTGCGCACTCCATTTCCAGTGCTCTTTCGCTTAGTTTAATTCCTATCACTTCAATGTTTCAAATAGTCGGCGGTTAAATTACAATTACAATTACAATTTTCTTCCCGAATCACGGCTGGATCATAAGCGTAGATCTTGAGCTGGTGTTATTGCTCTGCCGGCGGATCCCAGTGCCTTCTTGTTTAGGTAGACGTTGAGCAGAAGCTTCTGTAGTCGATCCCTCACAGCAACTGGAAGTAGTGTCGATGACGGTCCCTCCTTGACGAGGTTCTGGGGCCGGATTCAGCTAGGCGGCGGAGCGGAGGTGGAACCGACCGCTCGGTGTTGAAGATTTAGGGTAAATGAAGATTTAGCGTGAATGAACGTGAATGGCGGTTAAATACGGGTGGATTTAAAGATCACTAAAATTCGCTAACCCTTGGTTGGAAAAGGATTTTAGATACGTTTACTTACGTTGCATCCGGTGCATAACTTGGGGACTGGCGCTTCAACATACATTTAGTAGTTTTCTGTTTGTTGGTTAGCAGCGCAGCGTATTAGGTGAAGAGAGTCATTTTTAGAGGCCAGCAAGGGCGGCGGAAAGGCACCAAAGTGCAGCCGGGCATCGCTCTGGGGCGAAGCGGCTAAAGCGGTTCCCGGCCGCACTGTCGAACCTTCACATTTCTCCCCAGACTGTTTTAGAGGCATTTGGAGGCGTTTTTTCTCGACAATTTCGGGCGATTAACTAAAAACTACCTTCAGTCGTTTCTTCAGAATTCACTTCAAACGCTCTCAAAGCCACCGTGGCCATGTGGTGATTCGATGGCTGGGAATTCTTTTCGGTGACTTCTTCCGCAGGCACAGTTTCAGCTTCAGTAGCATTTCCGGCGTATTCCATGTCTTCGTCACCTGAAAACAACCATTTCAATCCGAAAAAGACATTTACCCACCATCATAAACGTGGAATTGTTCCTGCTCGTCCGACATATACTCGTCCTCCGAAGTTCCACGGTCTTCGTCAGAATGCCCTAAATAAATCGCTGAAGGATCTATTTAAAATGATAATTTTAACGGGCTAGCCCAAAGGAAATAGGGCAACACAGAGGGTTAGTTTTCTTACAAGATTGGAAAAACTCACTTTCGCTGGGTTCCTCCTCGTGTCTTGCTCTGGCTCCATTCGGCGGTGGGCCCAGAAGGCCAAGAAGCCCGATCACGGGTCCATCATCTTCTGAAAAGAGAAATTTGGTCGTTTGAAATATATTTTTAAAGTCCTAGCAATTTTAGCCGGAAGATTACAGAAAAACAAACCGGCAGCGACAGTTTCTTGAGCGGGAGACGCGTCCTGAGCAGGAGGCGCATCCTCTTCGGCGTCCGGTGGTTCGTCCTTAACGACAACGGGGTCCTTTTGTGAGTCTGGAAACGTTGTTTCGTAGACAGGCCGGAGGTAAAAGCCAACTTCAAGCTATCTCCAAAACGATTGCTAGACAGGAGGCGTTTGGTCGGCCCGGGTAAAAAAAATTAAATTTTAAATTTTGTATAAATCGGTAAAACATTTTTTTAAAACTGCTTCAAATAACTTAATAGTGTTTGTTACTAACATACAAGTCAAGATTAGTTGTACAAAAAATAATGTCACCGACCGGGATCGAACCCTAGCCATGTGGGTGGAAATCTAGGGTAAACGGGTTGAACGGGTGGGCCGATCAAAAATGGTGAGATGCGTAAGCCCCCAAAATGTTGGCGCGGAGGCAAAGTAAGTCCCCTTTACATTTATTCTTACCATACTCTGCCAAAAGCCGAATTACGTGGGTACCAAAACCACATCACGACCAGCTATGCCCAAAACGTGCCAATTTTTCTTAAAGGCCGAGTGAAATCCACCGGGCGCTTGAGGCAACACGTACGCTGGGTCCCGCCACGAAAAACAGTGATCAATGAAGGTGTCGGTAGATCTTGCAAACAGGTTTCGTGACGCGACCCATTCAGTACGCGTGCGGGTTGCGTCAGCAGCCCAACGGATTTGTGTCGTAGCGTTTGGGGGGGGGGGGGGGGCGTTCACGCTAAACATTCATTCACGCTAAATCTTCACCACCGAGCGGTCGGTTCTACCCTCGCCCCGCCGCCTAGCTGAATCCGGCCCCAGAACCTCGTCAAGGAGGGACCGTCATCGACACAACTCCCAGTTGCTGTGAGGGATCGACTACAGAAGCTACGGCTCAACGTCTACCTACACAAGAAGCACTGGGATCCGCCGGCAGAGCAACAACACCCGCTCAAGATCTACACAAATGATCTAGCCGTGATTCGGGAGTAAATATTGTATTGTTTGGGGGGGGGGGGGGGCTCGATGCATCAGCCCCCAAATGGTGGGGGCTAATGATTTTTTTTCCATTTTCAACCAAATGCCGAATTATACCGCAGACACCTCACGTCCACCAATGATTTTCGTACGGACCCCTGCCTTTTAAAAATGACCTATGGGGGAATCTAGCGCTACCACCACTCGCATATAACTTTCTTCTTTTCGAGACCCCGAGCCGTCAAAGTCGGCCTGACGCTCATTTATGGGCTAAGAACAAAATTAAGGTATAGAAATATGAAATTTAGTAGTTTTTTTTGCTGTTTGATTCCCAAAATTACACGGTTTGACCATTTTGGTAGCACTAAATCACTTGGGAATCACGATTCCCGAACTCATACAAAAACCACCTTTAGCGTCTTGAGCCTCCTTTATCCTCAACCATTCGCGAATGGACTCGAAGCGCTCGATGGAGTCCTTTCCGGTTACGAAGGTGGGCTTCGATTTGCAGGTCTGAACCACAAAATAGAATAGACTATAGCTGTAGCCAAATTGGAAGCTTGCCAAAAACAGCCTTAATTCAACATTCGTGCGATACACAGGCGAAAAAAGCGTTCAAAAAGCGAAGACGCAGATATGCGGCTTTATATCGCTGATTTTTGTTTGCGACGGTTACTATTTGAATAAAACACACCTTGATCTGTTTGGAAAGCGCCTTGAAAGACGTTTCCAACTCCTTCTCCTTTCCTTTGTAGGCGGTCTGCTGTTTCAACTCGGCCCACAGCTCGGGAATCACCTCCTTCTGCAATGCAATTCCAGTTAGAAAGAAAAGGGACTAACTAGCCGCTCCTTATTGTGAAATATCTTCAGGTTTCTGTGGAGCCAGTGGAGGCAGATCAACTTCTGATCCCCGTCCAAATTTGGAGGCGGCATTTTCTGAAATAGCGACGCAATCTGCTAATTACGAATAAGGAACAAGACGATAAGAAAGTCACGATAGTTCATTACCAGTTAATTTTAACAAAAAACAACCCATAACTGGAAAATAAACGCTAAAAACCGCCATAAAAATTCTTTTTTTTTTTTAAAAATGAGGCCGTGGGCGCACTTCAATGCAAAAGCCGCGTGGTTTTTGAGGTAGCTTCGGTCCGGGACCTTTATTATTTGTAAAGCTTCGAACCGGGACCTTTTTTGATCCTGGCGAGACCAATTTATTTCGGTTTTGTCTGCAAAAATTTGACGCAATTCGTTCTCTTCCTGTTTTTTTTGTTTTTTTTTGTTTTACAGTGCTAGTTTTTGTATATTTTGTAAATAGAATATAATTATTGCTTTATTAAATGAAGATATTTGGATTTTTCCTATTTTTGCGGGAATCAGAAAGTACCGTTTCGAAATGCCACTTCCGAAAAAGTTTCGATTTTGGTTTCTAATACGTTCAATTTAAAGTAATTTATTGCCTAGTTCGTCTATTTCCGATTTTATTCGGAAACCTCAGTATTTTTACAAAATCGCGATCGAAAGCTATTGTTTTTGTTATTGTAGTATACTGTGGTAGTGTGCTAGTACCTTGCGGTATTTTTGTTCATTTTTTGTTTTAAGTTTCAGTTTGTTCTTTTTTAAATCTGCATTTCCAGACCACAATGCAGACATGTAGTGCTGTTGTGGTGTCCGTCTCCAGACAGGGATTGGCCTCCAGTGGCTTTTCGGGCAGAAGCACCCACACCGCCTTCGAGGGCCCCGACTGTGAGTTATAAGCTTTTCATGGGAGTTACGCCTATTTTGTTGATTAAATCTGCTTGTGCCAGTAGAAAATGGGCATTTTCAGTGGGGACTAGGTACCTTTACAACCGCGAAATCGGTCTCATCAAGTACGACCACAAGGAGGAATTCATGGGCTCGTGGCACGAGGTGGAGCACCATTGGCGAGACGACGATGGCTATGTAAGTTTTTTTGTTTGTGAAAACCTTGTATTTTTTCAGGGAAACGGAATCCCGATCACAGGAGCATGTGCCGGCCACATTACGAAGAAGCTTCTGCCCAAGTGCGCCACGGATTCCGTGGTTCACGACGGCAATGTCCACCATTTCTACTGTGGTTAGTTAGAAACAAGGATTTTTTATGACCAAACAGCTTGTATCTTGAAATTTGATGCATCACATCAATTATCGGACGAAATTCCACTTTTTTTATCACAACTCGTGTGAGTTTCTGTAATTGGAATGGATATTTGGCTGTGTCCTGTGAGGAGAAACCCTAAACAAATGCAGATTATTGATCTCACAGGCCGGGCTGACTCGAATAAAATCTTCGGCTAGTCTTCTCGGACTACGTAGTCAAACTGTCACCCACATGATCAAGGTTCGATCCCTGTCGCTGTACTTTTCTTTTTTTTTTGCTGACTAGTCAGCAAGCATGGCAAAATTTGGGGCCGGGCCGTGAAAAATTTTGGAGCGGGCCGGCCCGTTGCCATGCTTGCTAGTCAGCCAAAAAACAAGCACCGCACAGTTCGCGGACACTGTTAGCTAAAGGACTGCCGTTTTATTTCAAATTTGACAGAACGGTTTTCAATTTTCTTCGTTTTCAATTTTTTTATCGATGAATTTTTAATTGATCCGATTATTATAATCTTGTAGAGCTCTCTTTGTTAGCTTACCGGTAACCCTAGGTTATACCCTATGTATACCCTAGGTTAAGTGGGTAGTGGCCCCAAAAGTGCCAAAGTTAAGAGGGTTAGGTACCAGTTTTGGAAAAAATCAACTCGGATTTTAAGCATGGGTACATAAACTGACCGGAGTATGGCTTTTCAAAAATTTCAACTGCATTCCTTGAAACGCTCCCCGTCACAGGTACCGCGAGCACAAAACGTCCGCAAACGCATGGAACATTCACTTTTTTTGTATAAATATAACCCGCCTAAATAAGGAAAAATATCCCAAAAGTCGTAAAAAGCCTCTTGTAGTGTGTTTCAATGTTTCAGTGATGACTTATTTGGTTTCTGTGACCATGCGAATCCGAAAAAATTAGGTAATATAGCAGTCGTCGCCAAATTAGAATCCAGCCAAAAACAGCCTTAATTCAGCATACTTGCAATATGGAGGCGAAAATAGCATGCAAAAAGCGAAGGAGCAGAGAGGAAAAGCGGCTTTTTCTCTCCGATTTCCGTTTGACGACGGCTATATTTGCATATCTATTCCGATAGGGCATGTTAAAGCGCTAATTAACATTAAAATGCTCCAAAACCTGGTCAAGGTACCACTGGGTATATTTTGCGACAGCCCCCTCTATTAGAAAAATTTTTGAAAATTTGCGGCGGGCCCCCACCCTTTACCAAAATTGAGTAAACTTCATATTGCGGCACCGCCGCGTCCCGCGGAGGGTGGCCAAGCATGTCTAAGGCTACTAGTATTTTAATTCGTAATAAAAAAGGTACCCGTTTGTTCAACTTTGCGAGTCATGATTGAAATCTATGTATTTCCAGGTGTCGGCATAACCCTCGACGTGGAGCAGGATTACATGACGATCTGGCACGACCACCTGGGACTGGTGGTCCATTTCGGCGACAGTTTGTACAATGTACGTTTTATGCTTCATAATATTTTCAAATTCTCTCTTAGAAGTTCCAGCCCCTTCAACCGGTCAACATTAAGTGCCAACCCTGCGCCGAACACAGATTCTACGGATTCCATGTGAGATATTCTTTTTTTCCTATGCCAATGTGTTATTTTAGGCCACCCGCGTTACATCGGCTGCCAGCATTCGCCTCAAGTACCTCTATTTTACTGAGAATGCCGAGGTACGACTATAAATTGATATTTTATTAGTTGTCTTTTTAAGGTTGAACTCTACGACAATTTCCTTGTAGCCAAGTGCAACAACGAGCACAGAGTCGTCCTTCTCGACAAGACGAGGGCTCCGATCCGCCCCGGGGAGACGGAGGGCTGCGACGTTGGGGTTTGTTTTTGCTGTTCGCCTGTAGCCAGGATGGCCCAGCCCGGCCCGGTGTGAAAAATAAAATTTTAAATTTTGTATGAATCGGTACAATAATTTTTTAAACTGCTTTAAATTACTTAATAATGTTTTTTGCTAACATATAAGTCAAAATTAATCGTATAAAAAAGATTGTCACCGACCGGGATCGAACCCTGGTCGTGTGGGTGGCAATCTGACTGGGTGGTCCAGGGTAAACGAGCTCAAAGTGGCCCGGCCCGTGAAAACTCCGTTATGAGCCGGTGTTCTCAAATCGCGGGCCAGCCCGGGTTCATACCTCAGGAGAGTATATACAGCTTGCTTCCGATTGAGGCACAGAAAGTGCACAAGTTATGGGATTTTCCGGACAAACTTTTAAATCTTTTTAGGTCCCAAAGGTTAAGGGAGGGTACGTCAAATGGCGCGGGGTTCTCAAATGACGGCCCGGCCCGACGGGCCGGGTCGAGGAATTTTTCGGGACGGCCCGGTCCGGGTATGAAAAATTAGATTTTAATTTTTGTATAAATCGGTGCAATAATTTTTTAAACTGTTTTAAATTACTTAATAAAGTTTGTTACTAACATTTGAGTCAATATTAGTTGTACAAAAAATAATGTCACCGACCGGGATCGAACCCTGGTCGTGTGGGTGGCAATCTGAAGGGGTGGTCCAGGGTAAACGGGCCGAAGAATGAAGAATTCGTTGTTTTCATTCCAGGACAAGCTGAATCTAGCCTACTACCGTATCTACACCGCCCACGGCCCGATCTACATCTCCGCTTTTGTGACCAATGAGCCCTACTTTGACGAATACTTTGTCAGTGCCTTACTTTTTTAAAAAAATTAATTATTATATTTAGGAATACTTGCGCAATACTCGCAGCATGAGGGGGCACCTGCACGAGAACTACAGTGCCTCCAAGTCCGAGATGGACATGCTGAGCCCGGCCCGATTGAAGACACTCTGCCAGCAGAACCTCGAGTGCTGGAATGTGGACAACGAAGATGTGTCCTGGTACACAAACCGCTTCTGTCCCGATACTGCTACTTCAGGTGAGCTAGACGCATCTGAAAAAGTAGGCTTAACAAAGGGTTAGCTCAACTATACCCCTGTATAATTGAAAAAGGGGAAATTGCCGGATTTCTCGCAAAAGTCGGCGCGAATAGGTTTTCTGTTCTAACCTATTTCGGCCGGCGTCTAGACGGTTAATCCCTTATAATAAAACGCTACCGTGTGTGTCTGTGTGTGTGTAGTGGATCAGCGGAAGTTCACGCGTTCATTTCCCCCCGAGGGGAGGGTGAGGTCGGCCGTAGGCCGAGTTTCACGTGCTTCACGGCCGAAGTACGAGTGATGAATGGCCGTAGGCCATGAATCTGCGGCCGCAGGCCGCCTAATTAAGCGGCCGAAGGCCGCGTGTCGGTGCGGCCGCAGGCCGCACACCAGGAGGGTGCGCGCCGTTGGCGCGCGTACCCTCCTGGTTTGACAATAAAAACGCAAAGATTGGTTGAAATTTTGTTTTCAAATAGGGTTTCAATGAGGAAATCATTACAAGATTACTGTAGTCTGCACTGCGTACGCATTTTCTGAAGGACGATTTTGGGAGTACAATTCGTTCAGCATTCTTCCAGCATTCTAACAAACTTTTGTCTTTGAAGAAGTCCCTTTTTAATACACATAACCTATTCGACCGTCCCATAGAACCAAGGTATTACCGACCCTACCCACAACCTATTTCGGAGTAATTGTTCGGTCAGTCCGACGTCTAGACCAGGTATGGTCCTAGGGTAAAGAAAAACCTAGGTCATATAAAATATTGACTCAGATTTTTGGTGGAGGGGGGTCGCGCCGAGCCTAATTTCCTTTTTGGGTGACTCGCGCATAGGTGGACGTGATGTGCTTGCAGTACCTACGTAATTCGGCGTTTGGTTCAAAACAGACGCATGGAATTAAAGGGGGCTTGCTTTTCATGTGAGGAACCATTTGGGGGACTTACGTTTCAAGCCCCCAAACTCGCATTTCCAGTTATGATGGCATCAAGCCCCCAAACACTCCCTATCCAGCTATGGACTCGCGCCGCACGTCTTATTTGCATACCTTGGGAACCAAATGTACGGGGTTTCAAAAGTGACGGTGGCTAGCCCAGTATTTCATATAAAATTGAGGGGTTACCTTTGTCTTCGCGAAAAGTGAGGGGGGTATTCCGTTTCTCATAGTCAGCCAAAAAGTGAAGGGGGTCCCTCCATGACCGGCCTCTCCCAAGGTATGCTTTTTTGTGGGACGCCCACGGGTTGTAACATGAAAAATTGTAACTGGGTTACTTTGCTCAACGCCACTAGTTGCAATCAAAACCATTTGCAACAGGGTCTGATATCAACCTTCCGCATTGCCAATGGCTTGCATTGTAATCGACAAAAATGTAACCGGCATGAATTGAAGATTGAACAAATTACATCGTACTCAAATTGCGACGTGAACGTAGTGCAACTGGGTCGTTTTGTAACACAATTGGAATATTTAGGCACATTGAAAGTATCTCAAAATGCAATCGAACGCAAATCTGATAATGGTATGTATTCTAATTGTGTTACAAAACGACCCAGTTGCACTACGTTCACGTTGCGATTCATTCAAATTGCACTTGGTCCATTTTTCATTCAGTCCATCTTACAGAGTGTCAAAATGATTGGATTGCAATTGCGTTGGTTGCAAATTGACCATGATACAAATTTACCAGGTTTCAATTATAAGTAAAAAGTTGCAATTCGTCGTGATTACAACATTTCATGTTACAAGCTGTGGGCGTCCATTTTTTGTATTGTGGGGGTGGTGTAAAACAGACCCCACAGGTAGCTTGTTCATGTTTGACATAGACCTGTTTGACATAGACACTGTTAGGTAGTAGCAGATGAGTGTACGCGACTATAGGAAAAATTTCACCCAATTCTGTAAATTTTCCTAGGGCGATAAGGATCAAAGGTTACGATAGCCGCCGAGGGGGGGGGGTCGTGCTTTCCCGGAGGGATAGGTACCTTTATCGTGTATGGTGCCGTCGCAAGATACATCCCTGCGGCATACCTCGGGAGGTTATTGTCAGTTTTCCCCAGGTTACGGGGGTAGAGGCCCCCAAAAACGGAGAAGTTGGGTTAGTCACTATTATGGCAAAAATCAGTTCGAAAGGCCAAAAGTTAAGGGGGGCTACCGCAGTTTTGGGCCCAAAAGTTACGGGTGGGTCCGTCAACTGTCGCAGTCTCCCGAGGTATGCCCTGCGGTACGTCGGTCAGGTGTGTGTTAGAGTCTTGTAAATAACGGAGAGTCAAAGAAAGTTGTTCAAAAATATTTGTTATCGTATTCGGGCTCAAAAGTTTGGGTGGGTCCGTCAACTGACAGGGTCTCCCGAAGTATGTATACGACTTTGAAAAAGTACTCTGATGGTGCCTTTAGATGTAATTTCAGTGGCGCCTTCGATAACGACTCAAAGGGAAGAGGTCGAGGAGGTGGTTGAGACCAGGGATGAGCCCGTTCGCCAGCCGGTGGCTCAGGAGCCCATTCTGCAGTCGGAGGAGGCCGTGCCCAAGTACGACTCAGAGGAGGACTTCAGCGATTCCGTCTTCCTCCCCAAAGAGCCGTCATTGGGTGGGATTGCATAGTTTTATTGATAAAAACGTTTCCCAGCTGAGAGTACTGACGGGAGCAACACGCAGGAGGCGCCAGTGGTTGTGGAGAAGTTCGTGGAGGGGGAGGAGGCGACGGATCACGACAAGGGAGACTTCAGCGAGAAGCTGGAATTTGACGAGGATCACGACTTTGATTTGGACTTGGGAACTATGGAGGACGACGTACGTTTTTAGAAGCATTTCTGCTGCTTCGGTTACATACATGTATGTAAGCCTGACGTCGACGGAGCGGGTCTCTGCTGGGGTTGCAACAATTATCGTATTTTTTTTTTTAAAATATGAGGTTAAATAGCTATGCTAGCCCATGCATGGATTAAAATGGGTATTTTGGCTCCTACGGCGATTTCGCCATCTTGGCACGTTGTTTCGAAATAAAGAAGGAATTTTATTCAACGGAGGTTCACAATTATTGTTTAAAACAAAATAAAAAAAAAACACTTTAATTATTGGTTTTTTTAATGACGTTCTCCGAGAAAGGTAGTAAACGCCGCGAAAAGAGAGGAGTTTGTAAGTTTTCCATTTTGGTGTTTTCTCCTACATTTTTAAAACATCACAAATTATGTGAAACGTTTGAAATTTGCTCACTTCGCTGGCATAATACTACTGGAAGCCACTTGATACGAACATCCATGCTTTTGTAAGACAAGCCCCTTTCTCAACATAAATTGGCTAGATTCTTTCAAATTTGTGTCGTATGGTTACCCCTCCGAAGCACACCATCACCTGGGGGATCTCGCCAAATTTTGTTGTCGGGTTCTCGTAACATTTCTATTGTTCGAACCGCCCTTTGTCAATCGCTGATACATATCAGCAGTTGGCAAAACACGCATATCAGTGGCATACCTGGACACGGTACGGAGGGGGGGGGGAAGAACACAAAGAACCCCCAATATTTACCAGGTCCCCATACAAAGTAACCCCCCCCCCCCCAAAAAAAAGCAAGGCCTCGCAAGCCGTTCACATCCAAGTATTATCAGTGGTTCAAACAATAGAATAGGAAATGTTTTCGACATTTTCAAGAAATAATCCAGGACGTAATCCGAAGCGTAGATTGGTGATGCAGTTGATGAAATTACATAGCAATAATGCCTTGTCAACCCACCGCGGGGGGAGGGGGGTACTTTTGCGACAGCCCCCTTTAAAACCTTCGAAAATTTGCGATGGGCCTGCTACCATACAATGTCAAGCCCCGCCATATGCGGCGGATCAATTTAACAAAATTTGATCCGCCGTTGCGTTGCGAAATTGCGTTTGCGGTGCGTCGCGCTGTCCTCGGAGGAACAAATAGGGCACTTTCTAACTCTTTGATCTGCCCTTGAGGTTGTTTTCTGTTTTAGTATGTTTAATAATATTTTGCATTTTTACTGTCGCTCAACATCGATATTTCAGGACGTCCTTTCAAAATTCGACGAAGACGAGGCGGAGGAACAGAAGCCCGTTGTCGTCGAGGCTGTTCTTCCTTCGGACAACAAGGAAAATTGCCCCAGAGGTATAAATCTCTCACTTTCCGTACCTATCTCTCTCTCTCTCTCTCTCTCTCTCTCTCTCTCTCTCTCTCTCTCTAAATGCCTCCTTTTTCAGTCTTCGGAGAAGACCAAAACAACACAATTCCCACAACCCACCTTCATAATCTCGACGAGAAGAGCTCCACCCCCAGCGCCTTCTCCATGGACCTCTTCCTCGTGGTAATTTTTTCCTTGTTCATTCATTTCCAACCGTTATTTTAGGCCAAATGGCGTGTTTTCCAAGCGCTGGGCCGCGACGAGATGGCGGCCAGTTTCGAGAGGGGACACAAACGCAGGGCGGAAATCGCCATCAAGGATTTTGTCACGGAAGCCATCAAGCCGAGGGTGAGGATAGGGAGATTTTCGGGTGAATGTCACTTTTAGATCCGCGAGCGAATGCCTTCATGGATGCTACCCAGGGGAGGAGAGAACACGGGCAACATTCCTCCGCACACGCCTACTCACGGTGAGAGAATTTCGCTGTTGGAATTAGTTTGGAGCTTCTAACTTGTGTAAAATAGAAATCGAAGGGTACAGCATGTCGTTATCATTCATTTATTTCCCAAACTTTCGTTGGCTTAGTTGTGCCCTTACCGCTGCCTCTGATTGCACCGCGATTTTTCCTATAAGAGCGAGTGCACTCCGCTCTGGAAATGAAATCGGCGGCCCGCTTTTGCGTCACGCACGCGGTATATATAGGGTCGCACCACGTAGGCCCTTGTGATCATCGACGGCACCGGTTTGACCTCGCGAACGGGTGGTTAATTTGTAACTCCCTCTGAGCTTTCACCGGCGCCGTAGACGTTTCGTCATGATGGTCACGGAGTTTTTGGGACTGTAACCTTGCAAAAGATGCTCAAAATGTGGCCATATTTTTGTTATAATGGTATTTTCCTGTCCTTCTATGACAACAGTTTAAAAAAAGTTAACTTTTTTGAAGTTGTTTGATGCTAACCCACGCAAGTTTCGATACTTACGTGTTAGGTTCGACCTATTTTCTGCAAACGATTGAACGCGCGAAAAAGAAGGCGTTTTTGGCCGCCAGTACCGAGAAAGCGTCTGAGAGAGCCGAGCCCGCGCTGTTTTTGTCAGTCGCTTTTTGGACAAGAATTGGCATTCGATGTTTTCGAAATTCAGCATTTCATGTTGCGCAGAATTATCTGTAGAATCCGATGCCCTAACACCGATTTCTCGACTTTTGCAGACAAAAGCGTGATAATAATGAAACCAACATTTTTGGCACACATTTGAACTTTTCGCGTATTTTCTTACTCGAAAAGTAGACTTCGACTAGTGCGATGTTTTTGTCTGTCATCTGCAAACTATTTGTTGCTGAATAAACCTACGATCAGCCAAATAGCTTGATTTTGAAGCGAGATATAAAATTTCAAGTTAATGTGCCATAGTTTCGCTGTGAAATACAAAAGATTTTTCGACCTTTTGAGTCACAAGTCAACAGTAAACATATAAGCTCAATTAGAAGAAAATTGTTTTGAAGTCTATCTGAAGGGTGTTCAGCCCGCTCGAACATATGAGAAAACGTGTCTTAATATGGTGACCTACGGGATCGTACCCATTTCCGGTGCAGAGACATCCCATGAGTTGGGTATAGGGTAAAAAAAATCAGTGCAGAAAAATTTTGAAAGTTGGATGTTCAATGCATCTATGCACAACCAAGCATGGCAACGGGCCGGCCCGCTCCAAAATTTTTCACGGCCCGGCCCGGCCCGGGCCGGCCCGACTCAACCGAAAATTTATACCTTTTTTCAATGTAAAAATCAAAGAAAACGAAGAAAAAAAAATTTCGGGCTTGCCCGGGCCGGGCCGGCCCCAAATTTTGCCATGCTTGTGCACAACTCATGGGGCCCGACCTAAATTTTATCCACGTCTGAATTAGGGTGGGCTGTAGGTTCTATTTAAGCCATTCCAGCGGTTCAGGTCAACTATTTACCCTTCATGTCCATAATGATGTATTCGCTCTCAGATGCCCGTCCCAAGTCGCCGCCCGTCGCGTCCGTCCGTCCTATCATTGGACTTCCCCTCGGCCAGGGAGCCCAGATCCCGCAAGGAATGATGAGACAGCCCTCTGCTCCTACTCCTCTGCCTTCTTTCGCCGCCCAGCAACCGGGCCCCTCCACTTCCTCCAATCGCAGGATTGGCATTGTGAGTTCGATCCTTCAACTCTAGCTCAACTTGCGCGTTTTAGGTGCCAAGGAGGGATTCGCACTCGGCCACGAGTGAGAGCGGCGGAAGCAGCAACCTCGGCAGTACGTTATTCATCACTGTCTTTTGAGAACTGAAATTTTGCAGATAAGCTGAATAATACAAACCGATCCGTCTCTTCGATGCCGGCGAAGGTCAAATATCTGGGTGAGCTCATTTAATTATTGACGTGTCTACTGGTCGCGCAAAGTAGTCTCTTTAAAGGACTGTAGATTGAATTTCGAAAGAAAGTGGGGCGCCCTACAGGCATGGGGACAAATTTTCGCTAAAGTGTGTAATAAATTAGATACTTCATGGGTGGTCTACCGTATTCCGTGACAGCTGGGTGTCAATAAGATCCGACATGACGTCATTCTGATCGTTTACGCACCCTGTCTTGCAATAAAACGGTGAAAAAACAAAGTCTGGCCCATGGCTGCCGCCCTACATTTATAAATGGTTTTTCGAATTTTTGTCGCACTAAACATCGATCAGTGTTTGGTACGTTTGCGCGAGTTTGCGCTCAAAGGTACCATGATGACTTTTTTATATAATGAAAAACTTTACGCCTTTTTGGGGAGACGGATTTCAAACAGATTTTAATAATGCTTAAGCCAGCTAATTTCGTTAATTAAAATGAACTTTAAAAAGGACCGTGTTGGTTCCTTAAACGTGTCGAGCCTGTTAAACAGCGGACGGAATCGGGGATTTAGCATCTGGCACGCTTATAGCTGAAAATCCCTTTTTTTATGAATAATTAAATGCCGTACTTAGAGAGTGGTCAACCGTAATCATAGTTCTCACGGGCCGGGCCGACTTGAAAAAATAATTGTCGGCCCGTCTACTCGGACCCAACCATGGCAAAATTGCGGGCCGGGCCGAAAAAAATTTTGGAAACGGGCCGGCCCGAAAAAAATTTTTACATTGAAATAAGGCATTAATTTTTGGTCGGGCCCGGGCCGGCCCGTTGCCATGGTTGCTCGGACCTCCTAGTCAAACTGTCACCCACGCGACCAAGTAATAGAGTATTGTGATAGTGTTTGTAAAGTTTAAAAAAATTGTGTAAGCTGAAATGGCGATTTAAAGAAATTTTAATTTGGCAAGTTTACAAATCGGGCCGGACCGACAGTTTTCTCGGCCCGACCACCGACCCTTCGCGCGAAAACTGACCGTCACACCTACCGCCCCGATATCAATAGAGGGCCAAAATGACGTTGTTATAGCCGTTAATTTTGCTCTTCATTCACCGACCGGGCCGTTTCAAAAAAAAATAAAACCCCTCGGCCCGTTATTTGGGAACCCCGGAAAAGGGCATAATGTTGTCGTGCTTTTAGACCTGGGACCGATGCGGGATGGAGAGGATGCGACAGACTACCTGGAACGTGTGATGAACGAAACGGACTCGAATGAATCGAAGATCACGCGCTGGGTCCTGAACCAGATTGTGACGAACGACCCGATCCAGAACATGCTGAAGAGCCGTTTCCCTGCCCTGCACGACATTCTGGGGAAGATGTACAGCCAGCCGAACGTCGTCGCCCTCAGCTGTCTGGATGCCCTCACCCAGGATAGGGTTAGTTTTTGATTTTTTGCTACATTTTAATATGTATTTTTTTAAATTGGTCTCTTTCTAGATTGACACCACCGGCTACGCCGCGATGGACCGCATTTTGATGGAGAGGGCCGTGCTGGAACTCCTGAAGACCAAATCGAGGACGATCCGCGAGTTCATCGTGAAGGAGCTGCCCTTCATCGAGGAAATGATGTAGCAACAGAAGACACAGATCGCAATAACACATCGCCTGAATCCATTCAGGACATTGTAACACTGTAGTTTAGGCTACAATAAACTTCCTTACGGTTTTTGTTGTTGAGGATTGGGATCGGGGTTGATATTTTAGGATTTCACTTTTGTAGGGAGAAAGGAAGACATTTGTTCAAAGGCATGGTGTCACTACAACTAGACCGTGGATGGAAGCGGGCCGGCCCGCTTGACGCACCTAAACGAGATGCACTCTTGCTTTATACTGCGAAACTGACCTGAACGCGGCGTAGTTAAGAACTTAGGATAGGCCTTAGCGCGACGAAGTTATGAACCCAAAAAAGACCGATGTAGTTAGAGTTTACCTTAGAGCGACGTCATTCATGCTAAAAATTAAAGCGACACGGTTATGAAAGTAACTAACCTTATCGTCGCTGTTAAGGTCAGTTCTTAACTGTGTCGCTAAATAAGAGGGTTAAATTCGTAGTCTCGTCGCTCTAACTAACCTTTTATGTTTTTGTCTAAGTGTAATATCTCCGAATTTAACCCTCTTATTTAGCGACACAGTTAAGAACTGACCTTAATGCGACGCAGATTTCAATAGAAAAGAGAAAATGATTTCAATTGAAATGGTTCGATTAGCATACCATTCATTTCCAATCCGTAAAGGCCCCTTACGGTTCCTTTAAGGCGCTTCTTATTTGGTTTATTGTTATAGCGAAGCTATTCATTGATTTTTAGTTGCCAACTTTTATGTTTTTGTCTAAGTGTAATATCTATCCCCCAGCGTTCCGCCCCTTCTGCCATTAGATCGCATCGACGGTTTCCCTGTGATCAGTCTTTTCTTTATTTTATTTGTTATTTTTACTTGTTCTTTTATTCTACTAAGGTTTAATTACCCAAGTTTGAGGTACATCTTATCCGCGTGGCGGCTTTCTTCCTGTGTGTGAAAGGAGGCTGGGGCGAGCAGCTGGTAATTAACCACCGTTGCATCTTTCGTTAATTGTGATCCAAAAAGGAACGAGATCTACTCATTTATCACAAGTCCAGAAGAAATAATTTTTACGCGGTCCTTCCCCGTTAAAGCGAAAAGAGCCTAGGGCGACATGATTATGATTCTAGGGCTAAATAGAACAGACCTTGGTCGAAGTTCTTAAAAACTTAGTGCTGCATTGATCAGTTAAAGGCAGAGGCCCACGTAAAATGAAAAGGGGGGCCTGTCCATGCTAATCGTAAAACTCTCTGCATTTCACCATTGAAAATGACACTCTCTCGCCTACGTTACGTCATGGACAGGTCCTTTTTCATTTTCCTGGGCCTCTGCCTTTAAGTGCCCCTGTTAAGAACTTAAATGTAAGTTTTAGAACATACCTTAGGGCCACGTCCTTAATAAGAACCTAGTGATGAATCGGTCATTCAAGGTTACGAACTTACATATTTTCGGTTAGAGCAGACCTTAGAGCCACCGCTAACAAAAATACATGTTTTGTCAAAAAAGCGATGCAGTTCATGCTAATCTGCAAGGGTCACAAAACGAAAGCGCAGTTCAAACGGACGCGCGGACTAATTAGCCTAATTTTCTCCCTAACTCACGTAAACTTACGTGAAGTTCCGTCCGTCTGTCCGCCAAAAGTTCCCGTAAGCCTCTCATGGGAGTCATTTCTCCCTCGTCTCCCTCCCAAGGCCTCTATCCCTATGGCTCTCTACGTTCCCAGTGAAACCTCCACCCTGAATGAACTTCGTAAGCCCCTTTTCAATCTGAACTTCAACTTCTCCTTCAGAGAACTTCGACATTTCGTCTTTGAAGCCGCGAAAGTTCTCCATGCACCAAGCGGCAGCCGGCATCATGCTTGCAATGGGACTCTACCTTCTGAATGGAGAGTACGCTGCGGTATGAAGCCAGGATTACTGTAGCACCTACCGTATTCAGACGGCTTGTACCATGTTGACTTCTGTTCCGGCTGCAGCCTTTACGTACAAGGTTCTGACCCATTCGGACATTCCGCAATCAGGCTATGTAGGCAACGAGAAAAATCGATTATTGATTGATTTTAGAAATCGATTCTTTTCTACTGGACGGTTCAGGGAGGAATGACGCTGCTTGACTACGCGTTGAATGACTCTTACGGGTTGGTAGCCTCTGCCTCAATTGCTCTGCCTCAGTGCCTCTCTGTCTCTGTCTCTGCCTCTGCCTCTGCCTCTGCCTCTGTCTCTGTCTCTGTCTGTCTCTGCCTCTGCCTCTGTCTCTGTCTCTGCCTCTGTCTCTGTCTCTGTCTCTGTCTCTGTCTCTGTCTCTGTCTCTGTCTCTGTCTCTGTCTCTGTCTCTGTCTCTGTCTCTGTCTCTGTCTCTGTCTCTGTCTCTGTCTCTGTCTCTGTCTCTGTCTCTGTCTCTGTCTCTGTCTCTGTCTCTGTCTCTCTCTCTGTCTCTGTCTCTGTCTCTGTCTCTGTCTCTGTCTCTGTCTCTGTCTCTGTCTCTGTCTCTGTCTCTGTCTCTGTCTCTGTCTCTGTCTGTCTCTGTCTCTGCCTCTGTCTCTGTCTCTGTCTCTGCCTCTGCCTCTGCCTCTGCCTCTGCCTCTGCCTCTGTCTCTGTCTCTGTCTCTGTCTCTGTCTCTGTCTCTGTCTCTGTCTCTGTCTCTGTCTCTGCCTCTGCCTCTGCCTCTGCCTCTGTCTCTGTCTCTGTCTCTGCCTCTGCCTCTGTCTCTGTCTCTGTCTCTGTCTCTGCCTCTGTCTCTGCCTCTGTCTCTGTCTCTGCCTCTGCCTCTGTCTCTGTCTCTGTCTCTCTGTCTATCTCTGTCTTTCTCTCTCTCTCTCTCTCTCTCTCTCTCTCTCTCTCTCTCTCTAACACTTCCATTTCAGCTACTTCCTCTGCAAATTCGTCCTCCTCGCCGCCGTCTTCGGCAACGCAGCTACCAAAAACAAAGACGTCTTCGACAGGATCATTTCAGTAGACGGACTCAAAACTGAAATCACCCAGGTTTTCACTGAAACTCGCCTTCTCTGAAGCATCATGTTCAGTGTGTGACATCGATTGTAACGTTGGTCGACTCCGACGGGTACCCCCTGAACTCTCCTGCTCCGACGGCCTTCTCCCAGGACAGCACTTTCATGCCCAGGAGATCAGTCCGCACCGAAACAGAAAGTGAAGAAGACTCGATGATGTCGACCCAGTGGAACAGGTCTTCTGAAGCTTCTGCAGGACGTACCTATGGTGTGAACAGGATTCTTACGGTGAGAAACGCGGTTGAGAGCACAACGATGTCATTTACTAAGGTTATTTAATTTTATTTAGGTCTTACTTCTACTCTTACTTTAGGTTTTAGTTAGAGGAAGGTAGAAAAAGGGATGCATTAAGGTGCTTGTGTCTATAATGTCCATCGAGGGTCTAATTTTTAACTACCTTAAGTGGGAATGGTTTCCCATTTACGGCTGTCCACATTAAGTGTCTTAGCTTTAGTGATACATACCTTAACAACTTTGAATGGAAATGGTTTTTCATCTAGGGTCAGTTACCTTAGGTTGCCTAAGGAGGATTTCCTTAAGAGGGAATGGGTTTCCAGCAAGGGCTACGTTCCTTAAGTGACTCAATGAGGATTTCTTTCACCTAGGGGTTTTGGGTTTCCAACTAAGGTTAGTGCATTAAACATCTTAGGGAGACTTAACTAGAAATGCTTTTTCCATTAAGGGCTAGTAACCTTAAGTGCATTAGGGTTATACTAAGTTATACCTTAACTACTCTAACTGACAATGGTTTTCCATACGTTAAGTGCCTTGCAGAGACATACCTTAACTTCAAGTGCCGTAGGAAGGCAGACACTTCCTTAAGGGGTAGTGGTTTTTCATCGTTTTTGTGCCAGTTACTTTAAATGACTTAAAGAGGACTTTCTTCGCTACTTTAAGGGTTTTGAGTTTTCATATAGGGTTAGTTACCTTAAGTGTCTTAGGGAGGCATACCTTAACTACCTTAACATGGCTTAAGTTTCTATAACTTTAGGGCCTTAATAAGTCAGAAATTCTTACCTTTACCGTAAAAGGTTTTTCAGCCCCACCCCACCCATGTGAATGACGAATTCGCCTCTGAGAGTGAGGCGACGGTTGTTGAGGCTTCCGGCCACCTGATGACCAACCCCATGGAGCAGGTCGTCTTTGGCCCTGAGGACAACATGAAGACCATCATGATGGTCAATGTGGCCGGAGAGAACATCATGTGGGCTCTCAAGTGCAACGCCCTCCATCGCCTCGGAGCCACTCCCGCCTGTGGAGTCAGTCAGCTTCAGAAGACATAGAAAATTAGAAAGATGTTTAGGTTATTAAGAGCGGAGAAACCCAGCAGATTCGCATTGGGTTGAATGGAAAGAGGGGATCTGGATACGACAAACTGGCCATCGACTACGCTTTGGTTGGAAGTGAGATGATCTACTCTCCTCTCTTCACTGATAGGAAGGACAAGAACCGCCACACCCTCCGAATGCACTACGAGTAGATGTTTTGCTCATTGAATAGAAAAAGCCACATAAACGTTTACGGCACCGGCTAATTACCTTAAGTACCTTAGGAAGACATACCTTACCAACTTTAAGGGGAATCTAGGGTTAGTTACCTTAACTACCTTCAGGGATACACAGTTTAACCACGTTGAGAGATGTCTACGGTTAGTTTCTTAAATGCATTGGGGAGACACACCTTAACTATTTTAAGGAGGAATAGGTTTCGAAATAGATTACGTTGCCTTAAGTTCCTTAGGGAGGCAAGGCACAATTACCTGGCCTAAGGCTAGTAACCTTAAGTGGATTATGGAGACACACCTTAACTACTTTAAGGGAAAACGTTCTTATCATGGATGAGCTTTCCTAAGTACCTTAGGTGAGATACCTTAACCACCTTACTGGGAATGGTTTTTCAACTAGGGTAACTTTATCTTAGAGAGACATACCTTAACAATCTTAGGAGAATTGGTTTCCTTCCTGGGGGTTAGTTATTTAAAGTACTTTAGGAAGGCAACTACCTTAAGGAGGAATGGTTTTTCATCTACAGTTAATTACCTCAAGTATCTTATGGAGACATACCACAATTACTTTTAGGGGGAATAGGTTTAGACCTTTATTAAGTTGCCTTTTGTGCCTTGAGGAAGCCTGTCATAACTACCTGGCCTAAGGTTAGTAACCTTAAGTGTCTTAGGAAGACACCTTTACGACTTTAAGGGAAATGGTTCCTTATCATGCGTTAGTTTTCCCAAGTACCTTAGCGCGAGATACCTTTTCTTTACGGTATATGGTTTATTCAACTCCTTTACTTTCTCTGAGAGACATACCTTAACAACCTTAAGAAGTGTTAGTTTCCTTTCTGAATTTAGTTACTTTAAATACCTGAGGATGGCACCTTAACTACCTTAAGGAAAAATGTGTTTCCCTCTACGATTAATTACCTTAAATGCCTTAAGAGGCATCTAGGGTTAGTGGGGAATAATTACTTCAACTAGAATAATTTTCTCTTAGAGACCTATATAGATACCTTAAAAACCATAAGGAGTTATTGTTTCCTTCCTAATCTTAGTAACTTTAAGTACTTTAGGAGGGTACCTTAACAGGAGAAATGGTATTCCCTCTACGGTTAAGTGCTTTAAGGGGAGACACACCATATTTACCTTAAAAAGTGTTTCAATTAGTCCACAGTGGCCATCTAGGAACCTTGTGTCTTAGTGTCTTATGGAACTACCCTTAACTACATAAAGGAAAAATGGTTTCACGTTGAAGATTAGTTACCTTAACTGCGCCAGGTAGACATGCCTTAATGCCCTTTAGGGGATATTTCCATTTGGGCATATTTACATCAAATCTCCTTGTTAGACACACCTTACCCTAAGGGGGAGGTTTTCAAACTTTTGCCAGTCATCTTAAATGACCTAAGAAATCACGTAAACTACCTTAAGGGTTTTCCATACAGCGTTAGTAACCTTAAGTCATTGACTTACCTTATATACGTTAGGGAGATCCAAAGAAAGCTAAACCTTAAGGAGAAAGGGTTAGTGATCTTAAGTGGATTAGGGAGTCATACCTTAACTACCTTCAGGGGACTGGTTTGTCATCTAAAATGTTACCTTAAATATTTCAGAGAGACTTACACCTTAAGAGACCTTAAGGGAAATGAGTTTCCATCTTGGGTTAGTTACCTTAGGG
Source organism: Oscheius myriophilus (assembly GCA_964057215.1). Taxonomy (NCBI): domain Eukaryota; kingdom Metazoa; phylum Nematoda; class Chromadorea; order Rhabditida; family Rhabditidae; genus Oscheius; species Oscheius myriophilus. The sequence goes on along the minus strand of OZ059904.1, from coordinate 24,371,491 downwards.
AGATATCTTTGCTTCGCCGGAACTCCATCTCTCTTCATCTCTCTCTCTCTCTCTCTCTCTCTCTCTCTCTCTCTCAAAACATTATGAAAAATACATATATTTCTACAGAGGACAGAAATAGTTTTTGGACGATCGCTCTTTGAAAATGGATATGTGGGTGACAGCCGGGTGTCATGGCGTCCAGAGCGAGTGCCCGGGAGTCCCGTGGTTGGAAAAAGGAGAGAAAGAGAACAAGTAAAGCTGGAATGAATGGAAGGAATCACAGGAAGCTGGGGAAATTTTGACAGGCGGTTGGGGCTTTCGCCCACAAGTTGCTGTGACAGCCAACTGTTAACATTTGGACGGTTGTAGACCCAATTTCCATTGCGGAGTGGCGGTTGAGGTAGATATTTCCGTTTTTCTGATCTTGAAGAGGGAGGTTGTTCAGGGAAAGATCTAACTGTTGGGGAGTTGGTCGATGAATAGGACCCTAAATAGAAAAATTTGATTTAGCCTTAAAAACCTTAACCTTAACCTTAACTTTAACCTTAACCTTAACCTTAACCTTTACTTTAACCTTAACCTTAACCTTAACCTTAAAATTAACCTTAACCTTAACCTTAACCTTAACCTTAACCTTAACCTTAACCTTAACCTTAACCTTAACCTTAACCTTAACCTTAACCTTAACTTTAACATTAACTTGAACCATAACCTAAACATTAACCTTAACCTTAACCTTAACCTTAACCTTAACCTTAACCTCAACCTTAAAATTAACCTTAACCTTAACCTTAACATTAACCTTAACATTAACCTTAATCTTAACCTTAACCTTAAAATTAACCTTAACCTTAACCTTAACCTTAACCTTCGCCTTAGCCATAACCATAACCGCAAACCTAACCTTTAACCCTAACCCTAACCCTAACCCTAACCCTAACCCTAACCCTAACCCTAACCCAACCTTAACCTTAACCTTGACGTTTGACTTAACCCTAACGATAATCGGAATAATTAACCTAACCTTAACTTAAAGTCAAATGTGACCCACGTAATCCTACGCTCTAATGGGTAAACCTTAACTTAACGTTAACTTTAGCCTTAACGTTAGTTTTAACCTTAACCCTAATTCTAACCTTAACGTTAACTTAAACCTCTTTTCCTTAACCTTAACGTTACCATTTTTCGTTACATAATGACATAAGTAAATCTCAAAATGTACCTTAAGGGAATCTTTTTACATTAATAACGTTAAGGGAACTTGAATGAATTTATGTCTTACGGAATCTTCATAAGCATTTATTGTTATAATTTCAGCGTCTGTCTTAATCTTATCCTCCAACTTACCTTCAGCTAAACGTTAAGGCACTACTTTAACGGTTGAGCCCTGAGTGAGCCTAAACCTAAATTTAACGTTACCTCTGAGAGCACAAAAAGTTATCATTACCATTTACCTTACTATAACTACCTTACGCCTTAAAGATCCACGTCTTACTGTTTCTTACGTTATAAATAGTTCGTTACCTAATGAAACCCAATCTAAGCCTCCCCCATCATTCTTACCCTCTTACCTCATTAGTTTCCTCATGTTCATGAAGACGCCTTCTTGCGGCGAGCCTCTGTCTCACTGTGGCCGTGGTCGTCTCACTCATCTGGGACATGCATTTCACAATCCGGAACATGATCCAAACAATATTTTACAACAACTGTTCTAAAATAAAACTTTGTAAAATTTTTCAACGATTCTATAATTACCCGTTAGGATTTTCAACCGCTCTGACGAAAGCTGTGCAAGAGATAACTGTATGGTCTATGCAGTTTCCATCATTCAATTTTCGTCTTTTGGGTTCTTCTGAAGCCTTCATCACGCATAGCATGTAGGAGACTTCCTGAAATTGAAGAATGTCTCTTTTTCTTTTCAAAACGCCTCTGCCTCTTCTCATTGACTCATTGACTCACTCACTCACTCACTCACTCACTCACTCACTCACTCACTCACTCACTCACTCACTCACTCACTCACTCACTCACTCACTCACTCACTCACTCACTCACTCACTCACTCACTCACTCACTCACTCACTCACTCACTCACTCACTCACTCACTCACTCACTCACTCACTCACTCACTCACTCACTCACTCACTCACTCACTCACTCACTCACTCACTCACTCACTCACTCACTCACTCACTCACTCACTCACTCACTCACTCACTCACTCACTCACTCACTCACTCACTCACTCACTCACTCACTCACTCACTCACTCACTCACTCACTCACTCACTCACTCACTCACTCACTCACTCACTCACTCACTCACTCACTCACTCACTCACTCCCTCACTCACTCACTCAATCACTCACTCACTCACTCACTCACTCACTCACCGTCTGTCTCTTTTTGGCTTCTCTCTATCTCTATCTCTATCTCTCTCCAACCTACCCCATTTGTGTCTCCTTCTCCATCTATCGTCCCCTCATCTCCTCTGTGCTCCTCCACATTACTCCTCCAAGTGTTATATTCATCAAAAGATTGAAAATGCCTCTCAAACACGAGATCCTCCTGCCCATGGACTACCATCATATGACTGTTTAGTGCTTCTGGTGATGGCATTTCCGAGGTGGAGCATTCCGGACAAGCAAATGACATGTGCATCTGAAAGAGAGGAATAATGAGTACTGGGGTGGGGAATACAAAGATGGATAGAAAAACAAGAAAATTAAATGCAAAGTACAAAAAATCAAGGGGGGATTAACACAACCAACGAGGAATTTCATTATACGCGAGGGGTAGGGTTTTGCGGCCGATATGTTACGGGTGCCACCCGCAGCCAAATTAAACGTGGTTTTTATCAAACTACAAACTACACTATAGCCTGGAGTCGGAATCGAATAGCTTGGCGAAAAAAGTGATTTCGCAGATGTTTTGCGATAGAAAGCCCCTGACACGGAACGGATTTAGCCGCAAACAATGGAAAATGTCAGAAATAGATTGATTAAAATAGCGCGGGAAATTGAAAATAGAAGAATAACTTTTTCACTGAATACTCGGAGAGTTTCACTTAAGAGGAGCAAGATAGAGGCAAACATCTGATAAAAGAAAAGGGCTACTGGTGTTTTGAAATCTGATCTCTTAGAGAACATTTGGTTCAAAACACGAGTGAATCATCTTCATTTTCGTTGATGATTGAGACAGACATTGAGAGGAGTAATAAGGGAGGAAGCGAGGGAGCGAGGGAGCTGAGTGAGTGAGTGAGTGAGTGAGTGAGTGAGTGAGTGAGTGAGTTAGTTAGTGAGCGAAAAAGTCATTTTCCGCAGACTTTTCGGCTTGTTTCGTGTGGCACATTCGCGTGAGGGGCGTGTCTGGTCGGCTGCAGGCGGCGCTCCACAAAACGACGTCTGCAGATCCGGGGGAAACATTTGGTGTTGCAAGCGCTGCAAGCCAAGGGAAAACAACTGCACACGGGTCAGAAGGCGGGTTAAGACCTTTGGACCTTCCTCGAACCCCGAAAAAGACTAAATGAGGCTGGTCGACTTTGGTTGTTGCCAATTTTTAGCTCTGGAAATGTCAGCTGCTGTGAAATTCAAGCCACCACGAGACAAAAAGGACCAATCAAGGACAACTACAAAGCACAATTTGTGCTGGTGAAATGCATAGCTACAAAACGAAAGGGACATAGATACAATGACATTTCATCACACATCCCCTATCGGTAGGACACAATGCTACACTTATACAACACTGCGCAACACTACGGCGCCACTACTGACCCCATTGACGTGAACACTACTGACATTGGTGAACCACAGCGCTAGATGTTTTGAGTCGCTACATCTTATGGGACCACATCGTAATACCGTTGGGCTACATCGCAATGTAATTTCGCAACAGCGCAAACGGCTGTGGCTTAAGAAATGTTAAAAGTTGCACCTTAACCACCCAATGCCCTAGAAAGAGCCACAATCGACAAAAGCAGCTATTATTAACAAGTTTACTACCAAATATGTGGATATAATATGCCACAAGAGGCCACGGGAGGCCGTGGCACTTAAAAGGCAGAGTTTATGAGCCTCAGGTATTGAGAGATTTTTCAAACCCTACTGAAACCTCAGAAAAAAATGACTACTGGACGGAGAGAGTCAGCAATAGTGAAACCACAGCGGGCCATAGCGCTCCCTTCCCCAAATATTTCCAAATAAAGAGAGCGCTGTTGTGAGTCGAGGAAATGTGGCTTCAGCATTCCTGTGGCCCAATAGTAAACGCCACAGGAAAGCGCCACAGAAACCACAGTCTGCCAAAGAAACTACGACATCGACCAATGGAAGGCTAAAGAGGCCACAGCGGTTTTTTCACGAGCCACAGGGGTATTTGGTGAATGTCACAGGGCCACAGCTGTGTTTTGTGAAAACCACGGGGCCACAGTGTTACCTTTTGAAAGCCACAGGAACCACAGCGAAGTCAAAAAGAACGTGCAAGCACTAATGGAAGGCCAAATGAGCCACAGTGGCCTTTTGTACAAGCCACGGGGACCACACGGGAGTCAGGTTGAAGCCACAGGAACCACAGTTCGCGACAAAAGGTGTCGCAGCCCAACGGTATCCCGACGAATTGGGGGCTGCGGTCATAGACAAGTGACAGATTTGCAAACCAAAAAACGCAAGATTGAAATGCTAGGTAGTCCGGTTACCCTAGGCCACCGCCGCAAAGTCCGCAAAACCTGCAACTCAAGTATCACTGCAAACTGCAACCCGGTGAATCACATGAGAAAAGGGCTCCCGATTTATCGGCACAGGAATTTGGTCACATTGCACCTTTTGTATTCTAAAACAGGGTTTTTTCGAACTAAAAGCACGTCGCGGAGGGGAATCGAACCATCGACCTTTAGGACCGCAGCTTTTCCAAGGCTTCATTTGCATTTAGAATTTGTGTGTTTATGCGATTCTTGGGGTCAATTATTAACAGAGTTATCAAATTTCGAAAGTTTGCCAAACGGCGACAGTCAAAATAGGGAGAGCGCAGACCTTGTTTTGAAGCGGATAATGTCTGATTTCCGGTCGAGATAACGGAATACTACAAATTTCATTATCAGACCAGCAATTACGTAGCTGTTTTGGTCTTGCGGCACGAAAAACGCAGACAGTCGTACTGCTGGGCAATAGACAGATGGTCACAGGAACTACAAAGGCCACAGGAGGGCGCAGGCCGCAGTGGCCACAAGAAAACACCCTAAGGATTTGTGCCAGCACAGGAATATAGAGTTTGTCAACGGCAAACAACATTGTTGGGTATGAGGGCCACAGGAGCTACAAAATCATAAAAATGCCACAAATGCCGCAGCCATTTGAAAAAAGAAACCACAGCGGTCCCGAAAAGCTATGAAAAGCCACAGCTGTTCGAGAAAAAGGCCTCAGGACGGCTTGAAAATGTCACATGAACCACAGCGGCTTAAAATTGCCACAGGAACCACAGCGGCTTGAAAAAGCCACAGGAATCACAGCGGCTTAAAATTGCCACAGGGACCACAGTGGCTTAAAAAATGCCACAGGGACCACAGCGGCAGGATTTACAGAAATGGTTTTAGGAGGCACAACGGTAACAATTCTACCTTAAATGGAACCACAGGAGCCACAGCTGCATTTGATATGACTCCTGTGGCTTAAAAAGCCAATTACATTTAAAACAAATTAAAACAATGCCACAGGGACCTCATCTGCTCAAAAAAGCCACAGGATACTGCAAAGCATTGAAATTAGACCGGGGAAGCCGCGGCGGCTCAAAATGGGACCAAAGAAGATTTTGTGTACGACCCTAGGCACGACAAGGGCTCAAAGAGATCACAGAAAACCGTAGCGGCTCAAAATATGGCAAAAGAAACCACGATGGCTCAACATAAAGCCACAGGTATAGTTCAATGGGTGAAATAAAGGCCACATGAACGGGCCACCAGAACCGCAGCGGCTCAAAATAGGGCCATCGGAATCGCAATGGCAGAAAATATGGCCACAGGAACAACAGCGGCGTAAGAGAAAGCCACAGTGACCGCAGCGGCTCTAAAGGTGGCCACATGAAATCAAAAAGGCCCAAAAGCCTACAGGATATCGCAACGGCTCAAGAGCAAGCCCCTTTGCAACAGCTCAAAAATGCCACAGGGACCACAGCGGGTAAAAATAAGGCCACATGATGAAATGGCCGACAATATGGCCACAGAAACCACAGCACCGGCTAAAAAACGCTAGCACCGCGATGAAAAGTGTTCAATGAAACGATAACGACAAAAACGGTAACAGGAACCACTTATGTTTTAACTCACGAGCACAAGAAGATTGGATTTCCGATATAGACAGAGCGGAAAACACCGCTTTGCGTTATCATGGTCGTAATTACGCAACTGTTTTCGTCTCGTGACATAGGAAACACACACAGGTTTTGTTGTTTGTCTCGTGGCTTCAGAAACCCCCTAGGTGAGTAAACACCATGATGGCAGCAGCAACAGCAGAAACCTTGCACAGGTTCTTGCGAATCGCGTTCTTCGATCGGCGCCAGTCTTCGTTTTTCCATGTTTTGATGGCTTCTGCGGCGGCGCTGTGTGTGAATGCAATAAAACTGAAGCAGGTAGCGGAATGACGAAAGGGATCGAACTTCAAATGGAATGGGAGAGGAGGGAAAGCAAAGAACGAACGGGGAAATGAGAGGGAGAGAGACAGAGACAGAGACAGAGACAGAGACAGAGACAGAGACAGAGACAGAGACATACACAGAGACAGAGACAGAGACAGAGACAGAGACAGAGACAGAGACAGAGACAGAGACAGAGACAGAGACAGAGACAGAGACAGAGACAGAGACAGAGACAGAGACAGAGACAGAGACAGAGACAGAGACAGAGACAGAGACAGAGACAGAGACAGAGACAGAGACAGAGACAGAGACAGAGACAGAGACAGAGACAGAGACAGAGACAGAGACAGAGACAGAGACAGAGACAGAGACAGAGACAGAGACAGAGACAGAGACAGAGACAGAGACAGAGACAGAGACAGAGACAGAGACAGAGACAGAGACAGAGACAGAGACAGAGACAGAGACAGAGACAGAGACAGAGACAGAGACAGAGACAGAGACAGAGACAGAGACAGAGACAGAGACAGAGACAGAGACAGAGACAGAGACAGAGACAGAGACAGAGACAGAGACAGAGACAGAGACAGAGACAGAGACAGAGACAGAGACAGAGACAGAGACAGAGACAGAGACAGAGACAGAGACAGAGACAGAGACAGAGACAGAGACAGAGACAGAGACAGAGACAGAGACAGAGACAGAGACAGAGACAGAGACAGAGACAGAGACAGAGACAGAGACAGAGACAGAGACAGAGACAGAGACAGAGACAGAGACAGAGACAGAGACAGAGACAGAGACAGAGACAGAGACAGAGACAGAGACAGAGACAGAGACAGAGACAGAGACAGAGACAGAGACAGAGACAGAGACAGAGACAGAGATGAAAAGAGACTTTCAATTAATTAGAAGAGGCGAGAGTCGAGAGTGTTGATGAGGAAGGGCAGGTGAGAAAGGGCACCACGTGGTGTTTTGTTTCGAAACATGGAATTGAGATTTCAAAAGTGAGAGAATCTCTGTTTCTCTGCCTCTGTCCTCTCAAAATGTCAGAGACTCAGAGTAAGCTGAGAATAGCCTGATGTTTGACATCCAAATTGGAATGAAATGAACTAGGAACATTGTACTTTTGTCAACGAAAGAGCTATTCAGTGAGCAGAAAGCGAGAGAGGAAAGATTCCGAGATTGGCTGCACTCTTCTCACCACGGCAACCAGCACAACACAGCAAAAAGCGATAATCACCGGTTTGGCCTGAGGCGAATTGGAAGAGAGAGAGAGAGAGAGAGAGAGAGAGAGAGAGAGATACAGAGACCCAAACATGGCGCTGTTTGCTTTATTTTTGCACGGTGGAACCGGATCAAACCGGGAAGCGATAGCTGGCGGACGGAACAAAATGTGACGCAGGCGACCCGCAAGCGCGCGGGCATTCGGCGAATTCCAAGTGTTTTTTGAGAGCGCCACGAGGGGAAGGACTGGCAGCAAAGGACACGCGGAGACCGGTTGTCAACAGGGTGGACATGTGAGAAAACGCTCTTACTTGGAATCAATTAATGAGAGATAGAGAGAGATGCCTCATTCATTGACTCACTCACTCACTCACTCACTCACACTCACTCCCTCACTCACACTCACTCACTCACTCACTCACGCACTCACTCACTCACGCACTCACTCACTCACTCACTCACTCACTCACTCACTCACTCACTCACTCACTCACTCACTCACTCACTCACTCACTCACTCACTCACTCACTCACTCACTCACTCACTCACTCCCTCACTGACACTCACTCACTCACTCACTCACTCACTCACTCACTCACTCACTTTTTCACTCACTCACTCACTCACTCACTCACTCACTCACTCACTCACTCACTCACTCACTCACTCACTCACTCACTCCCTCACTGACACTCACTCACTCACTCACTCACGCACTCACTCACTCACGCACTCACTCACTCACTCACTCACTCACTCACTCACTCACTCACTCACTCACTCACTCACTCACTCACTCACTCACTCTCTCACTGACACTCACTCACTCACTCACTCACTCACTCACTCACTCACTCACTCACTCACTCACTCACTCACTCACTCACTCACTCACTCACTCACTCACTCACTCACTCACTCACTCACTCACTCACTCACTCACTCACTCACTCACTCACTCACTCACTCACTCACTCACTCACTCACTCACTCACTCACTCACTCACTCACTCACTCACTCACTCACTCACTCACTCACTCACTCACTCACTCACTCACTCACTCACTCACTCACTCACTCACTCACTCACTCACTCACTCACTCACTCACTCACTGTCTTTCCCTCTGTCTCTTGCTTAACCGTTTCCCCAGAATTTTCGCTGTTTTCGCCTAGCAAAAATGGTTGTCTGACATTCGGGAAACACGCGTCTACGTTGGATTAGCTCGTATTATATCCGGATGAAAAACAGACGCCCCAGCCGGAGGGAGGGATGAGGAGAGACTATTTTGGAGAGGTGAAAACAGCCCGAACGGGAACGGGGCTGCACTCTCTGTGCCAATGAATTATGACAAGGCGGGAGGGATACGGTAGTTTGGAAGATGTATTTATGTCGCTTTCTTGAACAAGTGTGTTCTTCCCACTCTTCCTGTTTTTGAGAAAGTGTAATTTTAGAGGGAGAGCGAGAGCGAGAGAGAGAGAGAGATAGAGCAAAGTATACTGCGAAACTGGGGATGCTAATGATGATTTGCGTGGACAAACAATGACACAGCTAACAAAACAATGCGTGGCTACCGCGGAAATCACAAAAAGGTGGCTCTTTCGATCCCTGGGCACATTTCTGTTCCGTTGGTGCAGTGAGAAAAATCCCTGCAAGATAAAACCCAAAATTACACTTTGTAAACATGAAGTTGATATATAAACTATGTAAAATAAGAACGTATTATTACTGTCTATACGTGCCCAAGCATGGGTGCTTATCCAGCACAACTACAATTTCACAATGACATTTTCATCAATTTTCTAGAAAACCAGATTTCGGTTTTTAAAAAAATTGACAAAATAGGCATTGTTCATACAGGAGTGCTGGGACACCGTTTTTAGAACAATTTTTGGCTTAAATAAAAGACCATAGAGCTTTAGGAAGCTGCAGGGAGTACCCCTCCTGGCGCCGCCGATGCCGTACGGGTGTGAGTCGCAGGGAAAGTTGCGTCTGGCTGCAACCGCCGTTGTCCCCCCCCAAATTGACAACTTTTACCGCTTTTCCGTCTATTTTGTACCTAAACAACTCGATTTTAAACTATTCTTCAACAAAACTCATTTAAAATTGATATTTAAACACTTTTAATTGTAAATAACTGTTTTGTAAAACCCTTTGTAGCTTAAAAGGCGATTGAATCTCTACATCGTGAAGCAGAAGCAAAGAACAAACAAAAGTTAAGTGAAATCGCTATTGAAAACGCTTTCTTATTTTAAAATGTGTTAATTATTTACTTTAAGATTGTAAATTACTCTTTTTGTAAAAGATTTTAGCTGTAAAAAGACGATAGACACAACAAAATGGGGAAAAATAGCTTCACAATGAGCAACTGCGATAATTTTTTTTTCACAACGCAGTCTCGCCGTTTAAAAAGTCAAAAACTTTTCAGGGCACTATCGTGTTGTGCCAAGTGCCGCGCGCGGAGAAATAGGTCAAGGGTTCGATCCCCGCAGGTTGCTATTTTATTTATCCATTTTTCGTTACTCTGTTATTTTAGTTATGCGAACATTGAAAAATGATTTTTCCGACTTAAAAATAATTTTTACTCGGGTATACACAAGATATCCGTGAAAAGAATGAACTTTGAGTTCAAAATTAGGGGAAAATTATATATAGAATTGAAAAAAGTGTTGAAAACAAGTTTTAAGGTGAAAAACGAACCCGAGACTTTTTTCAAGCCTTTCGCAGACTGGCGTAGTCTCAAGTGCGGCGGGCGGGGAAAATTGGTCAAGGGTTGGATCCCCATCGGTGCTGTTGAATATTTTTTTTAACCTTTTTTTGTTTTTAGTCATACAGACATTGAAAAATAAATTTCCCTTAAACAAGATGATTTAACTCTTTTCAACACAAGTGAATGGGGGGGGAATAATGCAGATAGAGTTGAAAAATTAGAAAAACACCATATAAACGTTGAAAAAGGTGTTGAAATTGAGTTGAAATAAAGTGAAAAAAACGACGCCGGCGTGGAGAAATGTGTGGGAAAGCGTTCGCTTTCGCTCTCGTTTCGCTGCAAACGCAGCTCTCGGCTGCAAGAGCAACGACCGATCGATCGTTTCGAAGGCCTGCCGGCCAGGAACTCGGCCGACGACGGCAAAAGGGAATAAAAGGCAGTGGAAATGATTGGTTTCTATTGGGAAATGAATGTTTCTTTTGAAAAGAAGAAGGAAAGATTGTGATATTGTGGAGAATTCAATGGGTGAGACAGAGAGGGGAGAGAATGGCGGCGGGAGAGAGACGAACAGGCGGAGAAATCATAAAGAGAGAGAGATAGATAGAGAGTAACTTTCGTCGTCACTCTGCCTCACAGTTCCTCTCTATCTCATTGCGCCTCTTTGCCTCGCGGCGTATCTCTGTCTCTCTAGGTCTCTATGTCCCACGCTTCCTCTCTATCAGTCTGTGTCTCTCTGCGTCTTTTCGCCTCTCTCTCTTTCTTTCACTCTCCGTCTCTCTATGCCTCTCTATGTGTCTCTGTCTGTCTAACTTTCAACCTGGCTCTTCTGCGAGCTCTTTACTCTCTCTCTCTGTGCTTCTGTGTGTCTCTCTTCCTCCCTCGGTATCTCTGTCTCTCTGTGGAACCTCTACGTCTCTCTTTATACCGCCTCTTTGCCTCTTTGCTTCTCCGCCTACGGGTATCTACCTCTCTGGAACTGCGCGTCTCCCCATGTCTCGGGACCTCCATGTCACTCTCCGCCTCTTCGCCTCTCAGCCTCTCGATACCTCCATTGCGTCTCTCTCTTCCTCTCTCCATCTCTCTCTCTCTCTCTCTCTCTCTCTCTCTCTTTCTCTCTGTCTCTCTGTCTCTCTTTCTCTCTCTCTCTTTCTTTCTATCTCTCTCTCTCTCTCTCTCTCTCTCTCTCTCTTTCTCTTTTTCTCCCTTTCTCTCTCTCTCTTTCTCTCTATCTATCTATCTATCTATCTCTCTCTCTCTCTCTCTCTCTCTCTCTCTCTCTCTCTGTATAAACCAATTTTGTTTTCACCAACAGCTGTCACATAGCTATTTCTGTCGTAGCAAAAGTAATTGCCTCAGACGCCCGTGTGCAATGAACTTTTTGTTTTGCAGCCAAAACGTGACCTTTTCCTGCGCTTGCAGGTCGCCTAACACTACCGAAAATAGAAAAAGTGACGGGGCAATGTGGAAACACAGTCGGTGACATTCGAAAAAGAGCAAATCTAAGCAACTGATAACATTCCAGGGCAAGAACGAGCCTCTTCTCTCTCAACGAGCAACATTTCGTGATTCGCTACTCGGTAAACAAAGAAACCACACGGCCAGTCAGTCCGATTTCAAAGAAATCGATGAATGTATCAGCGAAACGGTGTAAACAGTGGTTTTTGCAGGCGCCCGGCGCCGATAGTGATGTCAAGCGCGGCTGCAGCAGTCGGGTCAGCGGCCGAATGGTCTAGGGGTATGATTCTCGCTTCGGGTGCGAGAGGTCCCGGGTTCAATTCCCGGTTCGGCCCAACTTTTGCTTTTTATATACATTGAAAGAAAAAACATACAGGGAC